>FIZR01012324.1:0-19182 GCA_900060175.1 Ferrisia virgata
TTTATGTCATCTGCGAAGATTTTTAGAGGTAATGGCCATGAGGTTGCTGTTTGGATTCCATCAACTAGAAGAATAAATAGGGTGGTGCTGAGGACGGATCCTTGGGTTATACCATTTTGTATTGGATGAGGTTTGGAATAGGTATTATTTATTCGAACTTTGAAATAACGATCTTTAAGAAATTTGATAATAAAATGTGCTAGATGACCTCTTATACCTATTGAGTAGAGTTTTTCCAGGATTTTGTACCTCCATGCTTGAAAAAAAAAAAAAGCCAACGATCATACTACGTTGAATACACCGGTTCTCGTCCGAATTCTTTATTTATTTTTAAGGTATTTTTTCACTATTTTTAATTTTTTTCGTAGAAATATTTGTTACGAGCATCCTATACGTATTAATGAAAATAATATAGGTACTTATAAACGCAGAATATCAGAAGGTTAGGCACTTCAAGATAGATTTTTTTCCATATTTTACAGGAAAATGACAGACATTACGAAAACCCAGAGGAAACCGATGATCATTCGAATGATACAAGCACTAATTTGACTGACAGCAGCCAGCAAATCAATAATACATCGGTACGTAAATAAAACCATGAAATTACTTTTATGTAGCGTTTAATTATTCACTTAGGAAAGTAACCAGGTTAAGAACTAAGTATTCTGAATTACTGAAGTCGATAATGCACCTATTTATTTTCAGGGCTTTGTGAATAGTTTGAAAAATTTCTTCACAGCCGAAAGAAAGAAAAAATATAAACCTGGCGAGATTATTCAAGAATCGTTGAAAAAATATCACATTGACGCAGCTCAAATTGAACTCACTTTGGATCAAAGTAATTGCGCATGATAAGTTATAAAAGGATGAGGGAAGGAGGCTAAAATACCGAAACTCTTTAAAAAAGCATTTTAAACTGCAAACAAATTCATACGGAGGCAAACAAGTACAAAAACAATCAAAAAGTTGCTTATGAGTTGGAAAAACTCGAAAAATAAGTAAATCAGCCTCAAAAAAAACCTTCTCAGAGCAATGGAAGGGTGCAATGGCGTTGAAAAGTTGAAACTTTCACAAGCTGATTAAATCTATACGTAAAATTTTAATCCTTTATTTCAATCTGTAGGGGAGATACCTTTACTTAAGCGAGAGAAATCTTTTTTCAATGTCAAAAAGGGTAAACTGAAAAAAAGATAATTTTTGAGTTTATAGCAAAACTCACTTCTGAACCAACGTCATTCATCTGCGCTCGTATACAGGGTGTTTCAGGGTAGAAATAAGCGATTTTAACTGGTGATTAGGCAACATATATAGAGTCTATTTACGTATGTTTGCTTAACCTCTGAACCGCAGGGGCTAATCTACTATGATTCGAATTTTTCTTTCTAATTTCAAAGAAGTTTTTCAAACGAGTGCAGCTCGAGAACTAAAGTAAGAAGAGATTTGGAATTTAATCTAGGTGAAGGAGAATTTCGTGTAGATTACCATGGTGTACTTAGTTTTTGTAATAGCAGCACAGGGAAACAAGCAGTTGATAAAATAATCCGAAAAACGTACGCCAAAACCTTCGATTTCCCTCATTTTTGTTGAATTATTCGAAAATTTGCTATCATGACAAATTAATTGAATATGAGCATTCAAATTTTCAAAAATAATAAGAAATTCCATTTTTCCCACATTTAGAACACCGTTAAATCTACATGCCAGATTCATATTCAAGAAATGAATCACAAAACCGACCAAAAAACTACATTTTTGGTGCTGCAAGGGGGTGCAATGAGAATAAAAAATCGAGAATACTCCCCTCCTCTCTAAACACATCTAGGACCGCTCCTAAATCTACATATTAAATTTAAACTTCTTACCTCAATTTGGAGGGGAGTTATGCGAAGAAAAATTTCAAAATATGAGAAAAACCAACCAAGAAAACAACATTTTTGGTGCTGTGAGGGTGCGCAGTGGTTCTGAAATGTCTAAACCCCCGAGGCCCCGAAAAGCACATCTATGGCCCACATACCAAATTTCGACTTCCCAGCTTAATTTAGAGGGGTGATACGAGAGGAACTGTCCTCAAAAATGGGAAAATCCTCATACCTCGCGTCCTGATTAATCCAAAATGCTACTTTTCAAATATGCTATATAAATTTGGCAATAAAGAAAAATTTTTGTGATTTTTGACCTTCAGCACCTTCTCTCCCAAATTTAGGCATGGCTGAATTTTGAGCCGAGGTCATCTCTACTCCAGAATATCAAATTCGCCCCCAATCTAAGCCTATTTCTCAAAATTTGATCGATTTTGGTCGGAACCGAGCTGAGCAAATGATTTTTAGAATACACTAAAGAATCTTATTTTTTCTATATTTCGCTCTCGCTGCACTCGGGCATATTGGGCGTACTATTCAATTCCTGTTTGTAAATTAAGGCCAAAAAAAAATTTTGGCTAAAAATATATAGGTATCTATACTTAAGGAATATAGCACTTATGATCTGCGAATAAAATATTAAAATGAAAATTTCAATCTGTATCATATGCAGCTTCAAAGTCTGAAAATAATTCAGCACAAGCAGCTACATCCATCCTTGGTACTGATAATTTCCAAAATATGGTCGATCGTCAGATACAAGAAATAGATTATTTAATACATGAACTTCGTGGTACGTATTATGTTATCTAATTCCACGCTGTATTGGTTTTCTAGTAGGTAGTAATGTGCCTTAAATTTCACCAATTGAATAAATATAACGATTTCTTTTCTGTTTGCTATCGATTTTATAGGAACAGGACCGGCAAAGTAAATTAACCTCGAGTTTGAGGTACAAAACCAATGAACTGGACCTCATAAATGCACATAAATAATATAGAGAAATGTTTGCGCAAATCTGTAAATAGGATAACGAATACGTAATGAATTATAGAAAAAAAAATTAATTTTATTTCTAATGCTGGTTGGTGAGATTCCAACGAACTGATTTTTATGCAGCAGTAAGTAATCTAAGTAAAGACAACTAACAGAATTTTTACGTCGTAATTTTTTTTTAAATTTCTTTCCGGGGGTGGGGGGGGGGTAAAATTTTTGAGCTGAATGCAAAATCTATTTTCAAGTAATGAAAAATTAAAAAAAAAAATTGATGAAAAGAAATTCAAAAAAAATTTAGGAATCTACCCAATTAATTCTCCTATACTCTTATTAGTGAAAAAAAAAGCATCGCGTCTCGATGTTTTCGGAGTCAGGGTTTCCTGTTGTCCACGTCCTTAATTCATCGTACAGGTTTTGAAATCATATCGATAATTTAGAGTGGTACACTTTTTGATTCCTGTATTTCCTCCGGCGATAATAAATTGCCATAGCTTGAATGTAAATTTGGAAAGAAGCGTAGGTACACTTTTAAATATTTTTTTCTGCCATCAACAATAACTTACAGCGTATTTTTCAGCGTAGCAGATATTGAACGCAAAATCTGTTTTATGTTGCTAATTAAACTGACAGAGAAAAGCTTAAAAAAAGATAAATTGTTACATTTACAAAAAAAAATTTCAACTTACCAAGTTACAAGTAAAGAGAGGTGCAGAAAATAGTATTTAAAACTTTTGAAAGCCACAAGACTCGTTAAAAATAGAGACTAAGACTCGAAAAAACTGCGAGTCTCTAAAAAAAAAAAAAGACTCGGAGTCTCTTTTCAGAGCAGACTCTGGTCAATCCTAATTGTAACAGTCAGGGTTTCCCTTCAGAAAACCGGACTAAAAATAGGTAACTTGATGTTTTGGTCCAAAAAATGCATACAGGTCATAAAGAAAAAAAAATATTACCCATGCATAAATCTTGAAGTAAAATTTTAGAATTAAAAAAAAAATGATGAAAAAAGTATAACATTTAACTATGGATAAAGCGATTTTTTCGTGCGTTAGCTCCATTTTTTCTAAAACTATCCAACCAGTTCCTTTTTTTTATTTTATATTGTTCAGAAAATTTTCTCTGTAATTTGACAGAAGGATTTGTGGCAATCTTAATTTTTTGTAGTTTTGCATTGACCTAATTCATGTCGTACTGTAAATAGTAGCTTTAGGTAAATTTATGGAATTTTTGAAATAAAGTTGAAATTTTCCCAAAATCTTACATCAAAAGAAGGTTGGGGTATTCCTGAATAACACCGTAAAAAAATGAACTTCGTGGATTAAGTAATTCCTGAGTAAATGGAGCCTAAATTAGGTATCCGATTTATCCACGCATAAATATTATATTTTTATCATCTTCCAAAAACAGTTTTTTTTCATTTTTAAAATTTTACTTCAAGATTTATGCCTGCGTAATATTTTTTTCTTTCATGACCCGTACGTATTTTTTGAACCAAAGTATCAAGTTACCTATTTTTCACAAATATAGGTGAATTGATCTAGATTCATCAAGTTTTTAGAATTTATTTTTACCTGTTTTTTCCCCCCATTTTTCCATTACTTGAAAATAGATTTTACCTTACTGCATGCATTCAGCTGGATAATTTTGTAACCTGCACAACCCCCTCCCCCTCCCTCTTAAAAATGAAATATTTAGCCTACAATGTACATATGTAACTGTTTTAATTTATTCTATCAATTGAAAAAAATAATAAACTAGTATAATTTAATTTTAAAAAATTCATCGAGTACTTTGATAATACTCTTGTACATGTCAGCTCGTATAATGTAGCTACTCGTGATTACCCACATTGTACATACGTAAATACATGACTCATATGTATGCTATTTAGCTTTACTCATCTCGCTCATCCTGATACTCAACGATGTACATTTTCATTACCATGTTCATCATTAATTCGAAGAGTATACATTAGTTTACGTCGATAAGTTAATTACATTGAATTCAATTCTATGTCACTTCGAGAAACGAAATAAATTCGAGTTAAAATGTTACGTAAACAATTTTCTTTCAATAGTCGTTTCACAGCCGTTTATGAGATCAATGAAAATCTCCCCAGTTCGAATAGTAACATTTCATCGAGATCTATAAAGTACGATTTTTACGAAACAAATAGTATGGCTACTGGATTACCAAACCATCCAACAAATTCGAATATTCAGATGATCCAGAAGAAAATAAAACAAAAGCAAAATAACATTATAGAATCTCTAATTACTTCAGAACATCACCTAACAGAATTGATGGAACATGGTGCTTCTGCTGCTAAAGTAAGTTGTTACGAGAATTACCGAATAATAATTAATTAATTAATTACTATTAAATTATTATCAATAGGAACTCAATCGACAACGAGAACAATTGGAGAAAACCAAACGTAATTTGGATGAAATACACAACGACCTGCATACTACCAAAAAACATATTAGAGAAATATCGGTAATTTAATTATTATAATAGACTTAAACTGTTATTATTATTCACATTTGTGCTACAACGTTTTTCATTTTGCATGGAAAATTAAATATCAGGGTTTTTTTGGAAGACTAAGAAATTACTTCACTATCAAGAAAAATAAAAAAACCAAAAGAATACGGAACTACAATTTTGAAGAAACAAATCAACAAACTGCTAATAATAAGAAAGACGACAAATCTCAATCCACCTGTACGCATTTTTTTTTTTTTTTTTTTTTCTTTCAATCAAGTAAGCAAGTAAATGAATTTAGTTTCTAGTATTGATGAAAATTTCATTTTAGCAGCAAAAGCACGTGGCATCGAATGCATTTCGTATCGAGAAAAATCCTTCGAGGAGTCAGATAACTTCAATGATGTTGTCGATTGTCGTTTGAGAAAAATAAACGATCTATTAGGAAGTATAAAAGGTATAAAGAGAAGGACATTATTTTTAAAAACGTTGCCAGTTGAAAATACTTAATATACTTTTCTGTAATTCAGATATGGCTGCTTGTTTGGATGATGAATTGAATTCGCAAGAACCTTTGATAGATGATTTAAACAATGGACTAGAGAATAATAATACAAGAGTTAAGAAACAGATTAGAAGCTTAAATACTTGTTTGTAGCAGGGATGATTCTTTCGTGATTTTTCTTACAAATGCGTGAGTAAATTTTACGAATTTATTTCAGCATTACATAGGTGATTAGACATATACCTGTAAAATTTTTTCTTCAAACCATATTTTACAGCGCGGCAATGTAGCGAAAATAAATACAATATGTAAAATATTATTTGTTTATTTCATTCATAATTATTTCAGAATTTTCACTTTCATAAGATGGGTTTTTAACCTGATTTCATATGTGCCACGTTGTCGATGAAAACCAGGCTATTACGATCCATCGATCTACGATGGATGGGAAAGAAATATCAACAGAATTCTTTTTGGGGTCCTAGAAGACCATTACAACCATTTTTGGCCAAGTCAGATATCTATCTTTTTTCAATTTTTTTTACCCTGAAACTGAAAAAACATTGCTCAGCTCGATACAGACCAAAATCCATCCAACTCAGAGAATAGGCTTCGATTGGCGGTCCACTTAATATTCTGGAGTGGGGATGACCTTGGGTTAAAATTCAGTTGTGCCTAAATTTAGGGGAGGAGATGCTGATGGATTAAAATTGCAAAAAATGTTCCTTTTTGAGCCAATCTGTAGACAATCTAAAGTTGTACACCATATCCAAAAATCAGCCACCTAGCTCAATTTGGTGGGGAGATAGGGGAGAAACAGTCCTTTTTCAAGGTCAAAAAGAGAGAAACCCCCCGTTTCTCCCCTCCTAATTGACTTATGAAGTTGATTTATGGATATGCTACACAACTTTTGATTCTCTATCAATCAGCTTCAAAAGAGCAATTTTTGCTTTTTTGACCTCTCAGCGTCCCCTCTCCTAAAATGGGGCAAAACTGAATTTTGACCCAAATTTATCTTCGCTCATACATATCTAATCCGCCACCAAACTGAGCCGATTGATCGAGAGTGGAGTAAATAATTTTAACGTTCGGGAAAAAAAATAAAAATAAATATCTGCCGTTGGTTGATAAACTGTAATAGCCTGTTTTTCATTATAATATGACATAGAAAATCAGGCTAATGACATGCTGTATGTCTACAATATTCAAAGTTCAAATAAACAAAAAATTATCATATTTTCAAAAAACTTTCATTCAAAGACACATTAAAAAGAAGAAACTTGGACATATCTCACATGAAAATGATATCGAACGAATTCGTTTATATTTCATGAATAAAAAAAAATCAACAAGCGATAGTAATTGTACACAGCGAAGTTATCAGTTCTAGTCTTCGAACGGAAGTACAAAAGCAATTACAAATAACGAAAATTGTATCTTCACTGTGAAGATCGTTATGTCGGTTATTGAACGTTTGTTTTCAAGTAGAAAAACGTAAATTCGATGTAAGTTTTAGTAGTAACATTTTTTGTGACTATACAGCTATTCGTCCAAGTAAATATTAATTTTTTTCAATTACCTCAGGTTCCTATAAACCTAAGTTTTACGATTTAAATGAAAGAATTTGCAGTTTCTTGATAATTTATGTGTACTTGAATTACCTGCCATAAATTAAGTTGTAGCTTTTAAAAATAATAAAAGAAACGAAGCAGGAAAAAAGCTACTAAGGTTAGGACGTCTCGATTTAATATTTCTTTTCAAATATGGAAGATGGAGTAAAAAAAACCTGCAAAGTAAATAAAAAAAAAAAAAACACTAAAAATTTATGGTCTTCTGATTTAATCCTAACTCCCTATTATACATCTATTTTGCTTACAAATTTCAAAATTTTCAAAAAAAAAAAAATTAGAAAAATTTTTTAAAAAATGGAATTACATATTGAAGTACACAGAATGGTCCAGATAAGGTGTGAAATATTGAAATAAAGAGTCGAAAAAGTTATATACATGATACACAAGTCTCAATCCCTTTATTAATCAGTTATTTGTCATTTTAGAAGGGCTAAATTTCACCTAAAATTGAAAATTTGGGCACTCAAAATTAAATCTGGTGAAGAGTTTTTGTGAAACTAGCAAAAGTAAGACCAATTAAAAAATATTGAGATATTTCTTTTCTCTCTTCAGTTCAAAATAGATGTTTTGAAGCAAAAAAATACAGGGTATTTCAAGGTATAAGTAAGGGGTTTCAGCCAGTGACTAGGCAACAAATACCGTCACTATGTATATAAGTCTGCCTATCCTCTGAGTTGTAGGGACTGATCTACTTTGATTAAAAAAAAATTTTCCCCGATTTCTGATGTTTTTCAAGCGAGTACAGCTCGAGAACCAAAATAGGTAAAGATTTGAAATTTATTCAAGAAGAAAATGGGGTAGCTAGTTTTTGTATTAACATCGCAGGGAAGCAAGCAGTTGAAAAAATAATGTGAAGAACTTGCACTAAAACCTTCAATTTTTATAATTTTTGTCGAATTATTCAAAAATTTGTTCTCACGACACATCAATTGAATTGATGTTATTTAAAGAAAAAACATTGCACTTTTCAATGCCACAAACTTCATTTTTCTATCTCATTCAGATGAAAATTTAAGAGCATTTGAATTTTAAAAAACGATAAGAAATTGAGGTTTTTGGGGCACGATTTTCTCGTGATTTAATCAACTATTCGGTTCTCTATTCTGCTATTACAAAAACTAACCACATCGTAGAAATCTAGATAAAATTCTCTTTCTCCTCGAATAAATTCCAAATCTCCACCTATGTTGGTTTTCGAGCTGTACTCGCTTGAAAAACTTATACAAAAGTGGGGATTTTTTTAATCATAGTAAATCAGCCCCCGTGGTTCATGGGATAGGCTAAAAGTATACGAAGACTCGATATGTGTTGTCTAGTCACTGGCTGACACCCTGTATGGTCTCACACAGGAAAAACCGGTTCAACATGACATGAATTCATTTCTTTCAAATTTTATCCATTATTTATGAAAAGTAACATTTATTCAACACCGATCAACGAAGTTTCGATTTTTAGCCTGATTTTCTATGTCATATTGTCAATGAAAACCAGATTATTATGGTCTAACAACCAGTGATGGTTGCGGGGGGATATCAACAAAACCCGTTTTGATGTCCTAGAAAACCATTACAGCCATTTTTGGCCACGTCACGTATTCATTCACCCTCCCTCCACACCTCCACAGTTTTCATAACTTAATCGTACTGGGAAACTATTTCACCAAAATTGATTTTGATACACTTCATTCAGTTCAAACCCTTGAAAGCAATTTTCAGTTTGATAGAATTTTATAAAAAAGGAGCAGTAAAAGGGTACAACGGAGCTCAAAAATCGAAACCCCAAAATACAGATCTGGAACCCATATTAAATCAACAGGAACAAAAGGCACAATTTTTGCGATTATAACCCCACATTATCCCCATGCCAAAATTTGGACATGACTTAATTTTGACCCAAGGTCAGTATTAAATCCGTCGCCAATCCAAGCCTACTTTAAAAAGGAATAATAATGGATTGAGTAATACGTCCATTCTTGTGAAAGATTTTCGAAAAAAATGTACATTTTTTTTTGAGAATTTTATGATTTGAAACTTTGAAACACAACAGATTGGAGAATAATGGGATTGAACCAAGAAACCCAAACATTTTTACCATGTTCTTTCAACGTCATTCTTTTCAACCAGCTCTTAATAAATTTTTCTCATTTAAACGATCTAAGATGGTCGTTATGTTACTACCGCTGCATTCATCTCACCTGTCATTTTTTTTCAAAAATATTAAATTTATGAAAATTCGTATCCATTTAGATTATGATTCGTGTCAATGTTTTATACTCGCTACTACTTTTATATTTCATCTATGTGGTAAGAACATTCTTTCAACACTTCTACAATTATCTACCAATATGTACTTGAAATGAAAGATAAATTCTGACTCAGAGAGCTGATCTAGTATCCGACCAACCGAACAACTTTCGATGCCAAAACGGGAAGTACATTTATAATCGGTGGTTTTGCGATGGAAGTGATGATTGTGGAGATAGAAGTGACGAGAACTACGGATGTGATCAAGTAATAAGAAAAAAAAACACGTGATCATTTTATATATGTAACTAAACTATTACGTATGGAATTATTCATCGAACTGTTGTTACATCGATTAAATTTCAACAGAAAACTTGCGGTAAGGAAAAATTCAAATGTAAAGATGGAAATTGTTTTAATATAACCGTTCATTGTAACAACATAAACGAATGTACCGACGGTTCAGATGAATTAAACTGTGGTAAGTAAGCGCGTACAAACAAATACAATACAAACGAAAATATCTCATACAGTTAATTATCCCCTATAAATTCACCCCTCCAATCTATCGTACCAAACTTGTCATTATTTAGGCGATGAAATTGATACAGAAGAATGCCCATCACGTCAGGATAGCTTCCTGTGTAAGGACGAGTCCAAATGTATAGATTTTCAATACACTTGCGATGGTTTTTGCAATTGTATAGATTGCTCGGATGAATACGACGGCTGTTCGAAATATGGTAATATTCGATCATTTACGAGTTCTGGTTATCATTAAATAATTTCGATATGTATTACAAAATATCTTTTCATTTAGATGACTACTTATGCAATATGTGTTCCGATAGCTGTTACTTGTATAACCAAGAAGAAAGCCCAGCTTCATCTCAAAATTATATCAATACAACACTTTGCCAACGTAAGAGAAAAATTTATCATAATCATTGGCAAAGTAATTATGACTTTGCTATTTAGATTTATCTTACACTCGATACCGTATCATGCAATCTAATAAATGAAAAATTACAGCCTGCAATAAGAGGTCACGTACACGTAGACTCGACTGTGATCAGAGGTGTCTTTATGTGGACCAATCAAAACCGCGATGTCTTTGCGATGAAAATTACCTACCAGCTTCGGATCATACAAAATGTCGGAGTACTGGTAAGGTAATTTTTTTTTTAATTTTTCAACATATTTTTCCAGGAGTAAAATATGGAGAAATGTAGTTGGGTAGTTAAAAGTTTAATACATGCGATTATTGCTGCAAATGAATACTAAAGTAAAAAGTCAACAATGAAAGAGAAAAATTATCAAAAAGATGTAAAATTTAATTCTAATGGATGCTAGAGCTATGTAGTTGTCAGTGTTTTCCAGAGTATTTGATATTTACCATGCTGTGCTCGGAGACCAACTGAATGTTATACCTTAATTTGGATACAGAATATTCTATACTCGTAAACAATTTAGAAGGCTTATAAAAAGAAAATATTACTAGTATTATTCATCATGAAACATTGTTAGCCGCTTAAGAGTCACCTAAAAATTTTTTGAGCCCAAGAAGTCCCCCTTTCCCCAACATGTGTACAATTCTCACCAAATCCTTCGTCTTTTCCTCATCGGAAGCCGAATATTGTTACGTCACTGGTGTGTGTGCGTGTGTGTGTCGATATTTTCTTATTCATTTTTTGCGTTTTAAACGTTCGTATGTGATATTTTTATCACTATTGGAATACATGCGAACATTGATCAGTGACCATGAATACTATGATATTTCGAGAAACATGAAATTTTTCCTTGTTAGTACTTCGTAGGTATTTGTTATTTACAATGATGGGCTCAAAAAAAAACTAGGTATATAAGGTCAAAGAAAAGCAATCAATACTAATATTATTCGGTTCTCTTTCGAGCAGAAAGTAGTTTGCCTCTGACTTTTTGTTTTTCCATCCATTTTGAAAATATTTCTTGCAACAAGATGAATCAATCATTTTTATACTATTGTGTGTTATTATTGATTGTTTTCTTCGTACTCATTTCGATGGAATGCACTTACGCATTGGGGATTGATGTCAAGTATGATCCTGGATCTTGCGCCGGAGCTGGTGGAAGGTGATGAATTTCAATTTCAAAATAGTTATTTATCATTCAGTACTGATATGTGCGCGTATTTCACAAAATCGTACTAAAATTCATTGTTATTTCAGCTCATTGTTCAGTAACGAATGCTGCTGTCAAAATGTATAACTAAATATGATTTGTTTTTAATAAATATTCTACGTTGGTAGTAACTTCTATAGTTATACTGGCTTTTCGTTGCTAAACTTTGGCAGTATGATTGAATTCTAACGTAATAGTCTAACGAAAGAATGGTTAGAACGGTTCATCACCAATCTGTATACCTAAATTGTTACCTATTGTGTAGTACGCCAGGCACTTACAAACGTATCATGTATTGCTCTGTATGGGCAAAGCTGTCAATATTAAAAAAAAGCTGTATATTATGATGATTTTTTTCATTTCACACTTTAAAGAAAGTAATCTACAGTGTGATTCTGCTCCATTCCACAGTATTTCACCAATTGGTCGGACTGATTGAAAGGAACAAAAAAGACTATGTACACCTGGCATGTGCCTGTTTTTGGTAAGCAACAAAGGGGTATCCAAAGTATGTAATGGTAGCAGCACGAGATTTTTTTTCTCAAAAAACAGGGAATTCAGAAATACCAGTTCATATAGTAATTATTATTTGCTACAAAAAAATCATGAGCAAAAATGTCTATACTTATTATTGCAGGGGCCAAACGTCTTCAAAAACAAGGATATTTGTAAAATAATAAAATATCAGAATTTTTAAAGTCACCTAGCCCCTTCAATAATTGATATATGTAAAATATGTAGTAATGATTTTTTGCACTAAATAAGTAGTACTGCAGCCTAGCATAGTTGAGTTTTCCTTCATTTTGAAAAAAAAATAAGCTCCTCTATCGCTGCAATTTTTGAATACCACTCATTCTTCAACAGCAACAAATAGGTACTACGTGTATAAACTTTTTTTTTTATCTAGTGTGGGTTACATTCTGGTGAGATATTGTGGAACAAAGCTGAACTACACTGGTAGAGAATGAGTAAACCCCAAGGTGGTCTATATTTGCAACTTGACTATGCTGCCATGTGGAATTGGAGCGATTGTTTGATAGTTAGAACATAATCTTGCATCTCCTTTCTTATACAATGGAATCAGCACCGACTTACACTATTCAGTAGACCAGTTATAACTCTGCCATATCACACTACATAGTTTCCATACAGCTTTGATTCCATTTTCACCAAGAACCTGTCACAATTCAGCTTCAATACCATCGCAACCTGGTGCTTTACGTTTCTTTATCGCATTCATTGTCTCCATTACTTTATCGGGTAGGATATTTGGCTCATCTTCATCTGTCACTTCAACTGAAGGGACCAGTTGGTTTACCTCTGGTATTCTGCTGTCTTGGTACAACCATTCGCAGTATGTTTTCGAGCTGTCAAGAATTTCTCCAGAATCCCACACGACTGTGCCAACATCTTTCTTGATCTCACGAGTTCTGGGTTAAAAATCCCCAGCAATCTGACGTATTTTCTTGTATACTGTACTGGTCTCAATACGGCTTCGACCATGTAAATAAAATTCTTAACAATATAATAAACTGCTTAAGCATACAAATTGTAGGGTAACAAAATGGCACTACCATCTAATGAAGTTATAAGGTTTTCGGCCATGAGAATGGGAATACGCATATTTATCCTTCTTATTTTCCAACTGCATATTGCCAAATTCTCCGTTAAAGTAAACAGCAATAAGCTGTTACGTGACCCACAACCTTAGAAATGATTGTGCCATTTTCGTAATGTTGAATAATCTGTCTATTATTCTATAAGCGAAAGGAGATTCACTACATGGTCGAAGCATTGAGGTCTCCGCATTCTTGTAGACTTCTCAGTCTCCACAACACTGCTGGACTGATCTGTTCAGTAACCTATATTCTTCAATGTCACCACGACATTTGGCTTGCCTACACTGCTCTATAATCAGCAGGGTATCCTCTGTTATCCATGGCTGTTTTTTTTCCAACACGAGTTCTCTTTCCATAATAACTGACTCACCTTGATTGATGGACTGCAAAAATGTGTGAAATGTAACTTATCCCAATTTTGAATTGCCCCCACTTCAGTACTTCAGCCAAAAATAAACCCCAGGAGATTAGATTGACGCTGATCAGAACTCACATACGTGAAAGTGTTGCCTATCTCCGAATTTAAAGGAGCTATAAATAAGTAAATTATTATAAAATTTCTCCAATCATTTTTTAGAAATTTTGTCTTGGGAAAAATTTTCTGGAGTCAATAATAGAACTACATGATTACATGCAAAACCAGTCATATGCACTTTTTGTCTCTTCCGCTTTGAAAGGGCTAAACGCAATTCAAAATTAAAAAAAAATGTAATTTTCCATGCAATCAAATTCCTATTCAAGCTCCTTCAAAATGGAAGGTAGGCAGAAAATGTATAGGACTTGTTTTGCATATTATCGTCCGATCTTGCACCTTTGGCATTACCATATTTTTCGTAAAATGGAATAAAAAGTGACTGAAGAATTGCAGTTTTTTTATTTTACTTCTGCAGAGGGTCAATTTTTAGATCTTTGTCAGAATATTTGGGGAGGGGGGCTAAATTTACATGAGGGGGGCTAGAGCCCTCACACGCCCTTCCATCTCTACGTACGGTGCTCATCTCTACGTTTTATATCGCTTTGCTTATTCATTTCAGCTCCCTACGAAAATGTAATCATTTATTCGACCACGAACGAACTAAAATTACTCAACTTTACAACAAATGAAATCATTACACTTCTAAGCGAAGTCAACTGCACAGCATTGACAGCTGCTCACGATTACGTATATTACGCGACGTATACCAATGATGTAGGCAGTATAATGAAAACTTTAATTACCACCAAGGAGACTCAAAAAGTGATTAAATCAGGTAAACTATCAATTTCTGTACTTGTTATAGTATTTTCAAAATCACTAAAATAAAATACACATCTTGTAGATTCTCTAATCACATCTATTGCCATTGATTGGATTACGAAAAATATTTATTATACGACTAATACATCGATGTCGGTTTGTTCAAATGATGGTCATACTTGCGTAGAATTGAAATCGTGTTCAAACTGCAGGGTAGAATTGGCTCCGAAGTTCGGGTAAGAACTAAGGTTTTTTTTTTTAATAAACCAGCTAATCATGAAACTTCCTGCTCGACTAGTATAATAATCTGGAACGAAGATGGCAATATCTATAAATCCGGAATGGACGGATCAAACGAATCGCAGGTAATTCAGTATAACTATGTGAAGGTGAATCCGTTGCACTTATTTCTCGCCTCAGATGAGTCAAATGAAGCTGTATATTGGTCACATAGCGATCAGAATAATATATGGATCAAAACCGTTCCAGCGTCAAATTTATACAATTACTTTGCTGGTTTTACATTGGTTAGTTTATTGTATCTTTTAGCTTATAATGAAAGGTTAACAAATACTAGTGACACCTTTTAGTGAACCGAGAGTTTCATATCGACAGTGTTTGGAGATTACTCAAGTTCCAAAAAGTCAGATTTATAATATAATGTGTACTCCGGGTGTTTATTAATGATGAATTTATTTATAAGCATTTCAAGTAAACAGCCAAAAAACTAAAAATGAAATTAACTGAATGAAAGTGATCATAAAAGATTTGGATTTTACAGCCATTAAACCTGACGCATTTGAAGGTTTTAGGGACTAGCAGGTTTCAAGGATTTAAGGACTTGGGGATTTCAGAGGGTTCAGATGGTTGTCATACCTAGATTTCAAAGGCTTCGGGTAGTCATGAAGTTATAATGTCGAAAAAATTTGTACAAATACTTCAAGCGTATGAATCACTAAGCGAATAATGAAAAAAGTAAAACTACAAAGAGAAATTCAGTCAAACATTCGAAAAAGATAGTGAACATGCCTCAGAGCTGACATTTGAAACTAAAAAGTATAAAACTTTCTGGTGAAAATTTCAAATATCAAAAATTCACATTTTTATCTGGAATTAATCTTTGACAAAAATGGGTAAAAAAATTAGAAAATTGATGAAAAATTCATGGAAAACGTTTGAAGAGTAGGTGAAAATTGGCCTAAAATAAAAAAAAATCATGAAAAATCAACAAAAGTCGAGTAAAAATTGATAAACATGAGTTAAGAATGCGGAAAATTGATCAAAAATGATGAAGTGTTGAAAAATACATAAAAATTCACCTGTAATACGTAGAAAATCGTTTTGAATCATTGAAAATCAACCTAAAACACGAATAATATCATCTAAAATAGACCAAAAATCACGAAAGATTACTAACAATTGATAAAATATGAAAAAAAGTCGCTGAAATCATCAGAAATTGAATGAAAAATTGGCAGAAAAGAGTAAATGTTGTTGAAAATCACCTAAACTACGATAAAAATTGTTAAAAAGCAGTGATAATTGACCTAAAATAGGAAAAAAATCGTTAAAAATCGTTGAAAATTGGCAGAAAATTTGACAAAAATGAGTAACAAGTGCAAAAAATTGATCAAAAATCTTGAAAAACTCATGAAAGTTAATTTATTATAGCAAAAAAATCGTTAAAATTCATTGAACATTGAGTAAATAGAAATGTTGAAAATGCAAAAAATTGATCCAAAATCATACAAAAATCATTCAGAATCATCAAAATTAAGTAAAACATTGACAAAAATTGCTCAAAAATGCAAAAAATTCACCAAAAATAGTTAAAAATCATTGAAAATTGGCTCAAAAATTGATAAAAACGGGTTCGAAATTCAGAGAATTGATCAAAAATTACATAAAAAATCATTAATAATCATCGATAATTGGAAAAAAGTCGACATAAATGAGTAAAAATTTTCCCTGAATTTTAAAAATTCATGCATAATTGCGTAAAAAATTGACAGATATGTGTAAAATACGGAAAATTAATCAAGTATCACGAAAAAATCTACATTTTTGACTCGGTTTTGTCAAATTTTAACTCAATTTTCCATGTAATGTTTTCGTGATTTTTGATCAATTTTCCGCATTTTCGAGCAATTTTTATCAATTCTATACCCAATTTTCGATGGTTTTTAACGATTTTTTCCTGAATTTGGATGAATTTTTTGCATTTTAACGTTTATTTTCCAAATTTTTACTTAATTATCAATGATTTTCAAAGATTTTTTCCCCTAATTTTCAATAGTTTCTCATGATTTTTAATCAATTTTCAGCAGCTTTTAACCATTCTTGTCAATTTTTTACCCATTTTTCAATAGTTTTCATTGATTTTTGGTCATTTTTCCTTCGTTTTTTTTTGTCAAATTTCAAGACAATTTTCGATGATTTTCAACAATTTTTTTTTAATTGTAAACCAACTTTTACCCTCTTTTGTCAATTTTTATCCAATTTTTAAACATTTTTTATGATTTTTGTCCAGTTTTTACATGTTATTCAGCATTATATCCGAATATTTGAACGATTTTCTGCATTTTTCACTCATTTCAGCCAAATTTTTACCCCATTTTCAAAGATTTTTAACGGTTTCTTTCTTATTTTATGTCAATTTTCACGTATTTCTCAACATTATTTCGTATTTTTAGATCAATTTTTAGCATTTTTGAACCATTTTTGTGAAAATTTTTTCTAGTTGGTAAATTTTTTTTTGTAATCCAAGTCAATTTCAGCTATTTTTCAATACTTTTACGTGATTTTTGAATTATTTCCTGCATTTTATACGAATTTCTGTTTTTTTTTTTGCCATGATTTCTAACAATGTTTTTATGGCGCGAATAAAATTTATTGGATTAGTTTTTACTGTTGGACACGAATCTGTTGCTAGATTTTTTGTGAGAGAATTTCGTAAATGAAGAAAATAAAGTTTTCAATTTTTAACTTTGTGCTCTACTCATCCTAATTAAAATTACTGAACATCTTTAGATGTTAATACATAAATAATATAAAACTATTCCATAGTTCTAGCATGCATTGTAATGACCTCACGTGTGTATTTTTCGTTTCAAGCATACCAAAAGAGGCCAGCTCTACAGTACCGAAAGTTGGTTCGACCTTAAAGTATTTGAAAATTCCATTTTCCTCACCTTGAAAAACAACAATATAATTTACGAATATCAAAGAAATTGGAATCGTTATCATTATTCTTTGAAATATCAATTTACTGATCATGATACCAGCGCAATGAAGTACATTTACGTATATAACCGTCTTCTTCAGCGTACCAAGGTTAATACGCTTTGCAATTACCTATCTAGGTAACCCTACACTCAATCAATTAAACATATTTTTCAATTGTTTTCAGATACCGAATCCTTGTGCAGAGTCACTTTGCGCACTGTGCTTACTGCGACCGAATTATCCGTTCAAAGGATTAAATTACACTTGTAAATGTAAAAATAGTGCTCTGGTAGATAAGTACTCTTCGTGCGAAGATCGGGCTGATCTGGATACGAAAAAAATTTCATACACGACTGAGAAAAATTTTAATATAAGTCGCGATGGTAATCAGTCTATGTATGTTAGTAATTCTACGTCGAGAATTAAAACATGGTTCGCTATATGTTTGATAATTGCTGCAGTTTTACTCGGTGGGTGGATTTATTTCACTTTACGAAAATGGAATTTAGTTGGAAATGATAGAGAAGTAAGTGTGCTTTTGCAGCAACAAGATGATGATTTGTAATAATTGTATCTTTACCCACTGCCAAATAAACCAATTGGAACACGACTGATGATTTATTTAATGGAATTCGAAATACTTCATCCGAAGTAGGTATTCGTAAATACCTATTAAAGGAAATTTAAACAATTGCAATTTTCAATGAAATTATAATACCTACTCAATCAAAGGTTTTTTGAGGTCAAAAGTTGGCGATATAGGTAATCGAGATTTTTTAATGTTTTTTCAATATTGTAAAGATGGTACGATTTGAAGGTTCTCTTAATCGCGATTAAAAAAAAAAAAATCTCGATTATTCCGCGAAAACACTGACCCCAGAAAAACTTTTAGAACACATTATCCAATTGGAATTTCTTTCTCTGTATGACTTTGCTTCTATTATCATATTATAGATTTTTTTTTATGACGCGTCGTCTTTGAGTAAAATTTAAAAAAAATATTTCTGATAATTTAAAAAAGTTTGATTTTGCAACTTTCAACAAAACTCCAGCAACGTTAGGGGTTCTCTACTCGAAAAATGGGTTATTCGGTGACGGTGATATTCTGCATTTCAAAAAGCTTCTTTGTAGAGACCCGTTTTGAAAAAAAAAAAAAAAAAAAAAAAAAAAACAGTTTTTAACTTCTGCAAATGAAAACCTAAGTTTTTTTTTTTTTAAAA
>FIZR01012326.1:0-24082 GCA_900060175.1 Ferrisia virgata
TTTTTTTTTAATGAATTTTATAACTACTCAAGACGAAAATATTATGATACAACCTGTCGTTTTTGACATCAGGTTGTTTTTTGTGATGAAAGTGCATGGGATGCCGTTTTTGGCATCAGGTTGTCTAGTCTACGCAGGGTTAATTTCACAGACGGTTCTATACGGTTATATTCGTATTCGTATCCGTACGAGTATACTCGTATGGCTTACGGTTATAATCGTAACCGTCCGCTTCACGGATATACTCGTTACCCGTAAAACGATAACCGTGCAGCACTCTGGTACATACGTACTCGATTGTTGGAAATTTTTGCACAATGCAGAACATTATTACCAATGACGTTCACCATTTTTTTTGCATAGTATGGGGCTGGTACTCAGTCGATATGTGGGAAGATAATTGCTTGATAGATAGAGAGGAACGTTTTTTTTTTTTTTTTTGAATTGCTGCTGAATACTTTGTTCCTAGTCTGTAGTCAGTAACTAGTACCTGTGAAGGATGTGATCGTAGATTTGGAGCCGGCTCAGACATGCTGAGAGCGATTATTTACTGTATAGTTAATAGAAACACTATTGAAATACCTTATCAGTGCACGCGTAAATTAGAAACGTAATATATCATACGATAAACGAGATTTAACAGAACAAACGCGTAGGTCAACACTATCGATACGTCCGTCTCGGAACACGTTCAACGCAAAAGTGATTGTGTTTTTTAATCAACGAAAACTGCATTTTTGAAGGCATTTGAGTCAATTACACTTTAGGATCCATATCTAAAGATTATTAATAGCGCATGTGCTGAATTTAAAGATGTCGATGGATTGTTTCCTCTTCTTAGCCCCTTTTACTTATTCACTCTCAAATTGATTTTTCTTTTTCCGTTTAATTTGTGTAAGAACATTTTTTTCACACTTTCTCCTTCCACATATCGTATTCACAAAACTTTTTTTTTCGAATTAGTTGGATGACCTACTAGAATGTGTTAAAATTTTACGTCCAATTCGAATTCTACGTATGATTTTTATCCTTCCAGTAATACCTTGCAAAGGTGTTGAAGTTGTAGGCACATCAGATTTAAAAGTCGAATTGGTATTGTCTTATCTTTGTGTTTTCATGAATTACACCCCATTTGTGAACCTCCCAGGACTACTAAAATTGTGTAACGGATAAATACTATGTAAATCACAACAAATGTGATTCATATAAGAGTAAACTACTTTGTGATTAATGCAAGATCGCTGTATTGTAGTAAAGTTAGAATCGTAAACTAGAGGATCATTAGCATCGAAACACCTTTCCTAGACATGCGCAGGAGAAGAAGAGTTGAAATCTTTTTTCCCCAATGGCGGAGAAAAAAATGAATTTTTATGGAAAATTAAAGTATTAAGTCCAAAAAATTGTGCAATTGACTTGAATTGTAGTATTTTTAGGTAACGAAAATTTGAATTCAACTTCAAGTAATTCTACTAAAATAATGACACGCCACAACACAATAATCCTTTTAACAGATATGACCCTTCCTCATGGTTCAACAAAATTGAATTTTTTTCTGAAAATTGAGATGTTAAATTGAAAAAATCATGTCATTTTTTTTTAAATTTACAACTTTAAAAATTTGAACTCATTAATTTCGACTTAAATCTATAAGTTCTGTAACCGATTAAAAAAAAGTTTTGGGGGAGAGGTGCGAAAAGGGGGTAGAGTGTGAAAGAAAATTTATCCTCGTAGATAGTCGAATTTAGCGCGAAATTTTAACCCATTTGAACAGGTTACATGGCTAGTTCGAAAAAATATCAATTTGAAGGGAAATTTGTGGAAGAAAGTGAAGGGAGGAAAAAAATCCATCCATATTTTCGAATTCAGCGCGAAATTTTAGCCCACTTCAATCAGTCACACGACTAATTTTGGAACAAAAAACGTCAAGTTGAAATTTGAGTATTACCAATAATTACGCAGCTTTAAAATTCCATTACCACGAATTGTGCCGGTGAAACTCGATTAACTTTGCGGTTTTAGATGCATAAAGATTGGGTGCAATAGTTTATGATGAAACAAAATGTCGCCCAATCATATTTAAGGAGATAGATCCATAAAATACATGCCCGAAAATTGCATTTAGAGGACCATAAATTTCTATTGTGCAAGTTCCCAGGAGAAAAAATCTTTCTTGTAGCATCATGAGACACTACCCTATCGAACCCCAGTTGAATTTTTCGTCCACGGCCTAGGTCAAAACATACCCCTTTTTGACCTCTCCCCACTCTACGTGCAGGGTGGAACTTTTTTTTCATTTTTCGAAATGCGAAAGTGGTACTTAAATTTTGATGAGCAATTTTTTTGCCCTCCAGAAGAAAACAATAAAATCAACTTGTAGAGCACTTTTAGGTAGTTGGTCTGCACACTATAACATTCTAACAAAGATTTGAACGGTAAAATGTATGATTTTTTAAACGAATCGAGCAAACACAAATTTCAGCTGACTTTTACGATTTTTTAAATGGATTCCTAAATCTATCTAGTAGCTGTTTGCTCAAACCATAAACTTACCCCATTACCTGAAATATAAAACATTCCATCGGTTTGTTATTTTATCTCGCTGTGCTACAAATTCCAGGGAGAAAAAACAATTTCCGCGTTTATGCAACAACTTTCAACATTTGCGATGGTTTTCTCAATCCTTTATTCATATTGTTACATCGGTGAAACTTTGGAAAACGCTGTACGTATAGAAAAGAAATTTACAAGTATCTCAAACACACACGGTTTATGGAGTACAGTTTTTCAATAAGTGATCTGTATTTTTTTTGCAGAACGACAAACTTGAGAAATGTTTATACGATATTGAGTGGTACACGCAATCGATTAGGTTTAGAAAATTGTTTTTTCTGTTTATGAGCGTTGTAATACTCAGTGTAAATTTGAAAGCTGGTAGTAGCTATACAGCTTCTAATGAATTGTGCTCTAGTGTTTTGAAAATGGCGTACTCTTATTTCAATCTATTGAATACTACTTTTTAAATGTCAAATCTTTAGTTACTATTTAAACTATTTTTTTATCAATCCCTGAAAGATAACGCTGCTAATGGCTGCTTCACACATTATTGAGGATTACTTTTGCTTAGTCTTTGATCCAATGTGATCATTTATAATCATAAGTAGACCATTCTATAGCAGAATTTGTATTTTGCGTCCCGGTGTTAAAGGAATTCGCTCAAACGTCGAGAACAAGATCCAAATTTAAAAAATTTTTACTTGCACCTGAACAAGGTTGTTCAGAAAACAATTCCGAAAGTTTGGGCGTGGTTCGAATTGTTATCATTGTCTAACAAATGAAACATATCCTCGATACCAACAGCTTTAACGAACTAAAGGTTAAACACACACAAAAATTGTCGCTTCATCTGAAATGATGATTTGAGGGCAAGGAATAATCCAGGAAAAGATAATGAACCATTCCAATACGAAAGATTTTTTGCTTCATCTGTTTCTTTCGTTTTACGAGCTTTGGTCAGAGGAGTCTAGCGAATTCCTACAATTCTACCGATGGGAGAAATTAGGGGCGTGCTACCCGTATAAGTTTGGATGCTTTGGCACGTCTCTTTCTCTCTCTCCCCCTCCGCTGCACCCTTTAAGAAAGAATCCCCGGGTTACTGAAATTACATAATAAGTGCAGTAAAAAGACTCAAATTTCAAATTTTGACATTTTTATTTGAAGTTTTTCTCTACTCATGACACCGAGTCGAATGAATACAACCACAGGAAAAGTAGACATGAGTGGAAAACATGATGGAAAAATGCTTTTTCAAATTTTCCAAGATGTTTCCCTATTTTTAAAATTTATTTATTGGATGAAAAAATTACAGAGATTTGTCAAAAATACCCAAATTTACGACAAATTCTGAAATATAGCTGAAATTTAACCAAAAATATGAAAAGAAAAATTATTATTAGCTATTAAATATGGGTAAAAGTTTGAGAAAAATGATAAAATAGTACAGAAAGAGTATTCCTCGATAAGTATAACGAAATGCCTTTGGTATCAGATATTCAAAATTTTCACTGAACATCATTGGATGTCCTTAAAAAAATTTTTAGGTTTAAAAAATTTTTCCACGCTTCACCCCTTTGCCCACAATATTGAAAAAACTTTTTTTTTAATTTTCTTTTCGCACGTATTTATGAAAAAATTATGATTAATCCAAGTGTTTAGAGAGATAATGGGTTTATCAACAGGGGCGGTGGGAAATGGGGAGAAATTGACAAAAGAGAATTTTGAATAGCTTCAGGTGCGGACCATAGGGGGACACACCAATTTTTTTCGCCACAGTATGTGTTTTAATGACTACAATTTTTACCTTATTTTGGGCATTGTTACAAGTGTAAAAATTTGGCGGTAGCTCTGCACTAAAACAAGGTATTAACTGAGGTCGAATAATTAATTTAACTTCATTATCGTATTCAGGGGATTCGATTTACGTGAAAATGTCACCAAATGACGAAATCTGATATGAAATTTCTCGCTGAACAACTTGACTTCTATTCATTTTTAGCGTATTACTAATTATTTCTGAAAAAAAACCGCATTTTTGATCATTTTTTAAATATTTACCCTCCTAGGGTTCGCAGCAGCAGTTCAAAATTTTCTTGTGCCCCCCCCCCTCCTTATTGGGGTAAACATTTTTGTAAAAATTCATGTTGATAGAACCATCATTCCTCATAAAACCTTAAATTAAAATTATAATTTTTCCAAAAAAGTTTTTTCAATATTGCATGCAAAAAGGATGAGGTGGGGGAAATTTTTCTTTAGGAACGCCTAATGATTTATTGTGAAAATTTTGAAAATCTGAGATCAAGGTAATTTCGCTCTACTTATCGGGGAATACCTTTTAATCAAGAATCGCGAAAAATTGTAGAATATGTGGAAATTAACCTTAAATATGACAAAAATAGTCAAATGGTCGAAAATTGACCTGAAATATGAAAAAAAAAATTGTTTGAATCATGGAAAATTGCGTGAAAAATTGACAAAAATGCAGAAAATTCCTACATTACGAAAAAATGTTGAGGATTAGCTGAAAATTAATCTGAAATAAGAAAAAAAATCATCGGAAATTGGGTGAAAAATTTTCAGAAATACATTTTAAAAAAATACGTCAAATTGATCAACAATCGTGAAATAAATGTTGAAAAATAAATGAAAATTGATCGAAACTCTTTTAAAAAAACAAAAATAAAAACTGGGTGGAAATTATGAAAAAATGTTGAAAAATATGTGAAAACAGACTTGAAATATGAAAAAAATTTTCGAAAATCGTTGAACATTAAATAATTAATTTGAAAAAATTTGTATAAAGTACAGAAAATTTATCAAAAATCGCGAAAAAATGTTGAAAATTGCTTTGTATCTTTTACGTATTTTTGCCAATTTCTTATCCAATTTCTGATGCTCTTCGACGATTTTTTTCATACTTTGGTACAATTTTTACCAATTTTTCGTTATTTTTGATCAATTTTTCGCATTTGTATACATTTCAGTCCATTTTTCACGCAAATTTACAACAACTAAAAATTTTTTTGAATATTTTTGGTGAGTTTTTGCTTGTTTTTCAACATTTTTTCGTGATTTTTTGTGTATTTTTGATTTTTTTCGATTATTTTTTTCTTGATTTTTTCACCAATAAACATTAAAACATAAAATGGGGTTTTACAAATAAAAAAAAGGAGAGATGAAATTGAGTTAATATCATAGATCGAATTTTGACCATTCACTGTACTATCCAAAGGATAAAATAAGAAATTACGTGGGGTGTATTAAGGATAACGGGCCCATGTATTCAAGTTTGCCGGTACCTCCAAATTACTGTGCACACCCCTGGGAGAATACGACAAAACAGAAGTCACCTTCGTGATGTTCAAAAATAGTAGAGTTAGGTAAGCTCTCTTTATCTTCGGTTTTTACTAAATTTTCATCCTGATTTTGTGTGACGTGTTATCAATGCTAAGAAGGGAGTTCCCATGAACAATGAATTCGAAACTAAGTCAAATGATCTTCGAACAATGTAACATGTAACCCAAAGCATCATCATTTACCAGAAAAAATATCTTCGTTTGTGGAAAAAAAATTCGCATTCAATTTGATTGGGTTGGTGATCGATTGTTTCAGGGATCCGTGGGATGGTTGAAGTAAAAGTCATTTATTAATAATTTTTTTCATATTTATTAACCAAGCACTAATCACTATTTTAAAATATTTAAGAAAGTAAACATTGTATAATGAATTTGGTATAATTAAATTTGTACATCTAAATGAGCTCGTTACTGGTCAGTTTTTAATTTCACATTGTTTAATAATATATGACGCATTTTTCATAGAAGTAAAGAATGTCCTTGGAAAGGAATTCCTTTTTGTAAACTGAATACATATTTCCTTCGTTATATTGTCAACTACTCCTATATTTTTTTTTTTCCCAACGAGGATACATGATACATAAATTTAGGTGTACTTTCTACTATACTTGTTGTGTTTTCTTATGAACTTTATCATTGTATTGGAAAGAATGTCAAGGTGAGTAGGCATTATCTCTCATATTGAGATATAATTTTTATGTTGAAAAGAATTTCTTTATGCAATATTTCAGACAAAAGGATACGAAAGATTCACATACCACCTCTGCAAGCACATTCTTATCAAAATTTCTCAAAGTTCTGCTGAACTCGGCTGGTATTGGATTGAGTTGGCAATGTGAAAAATTTCGATTATTTTTATCTCTTTTGAAATACTATCTGTTGATTTCATTCATACTTACGACATCTTTCCAAATAGTTCTGCTCAAAGATTGTAGATCAATGAATGAGTTTTCACTCACTTTGGCTTACGTTTTCAGCGGGTTTTTCCTCAACGTAGCTACGTTAATATTGCACTTGAAAAAACAACACATGTTCACCATATTAGATATGGTTGAAAGGGATATACCAGCGATCATGTCTACATCTAAATACACAATCTCAGCTAGTGAAAAATTTGAGAAATTTTTCTTCTCTCATGCGGTTAAATTCTATATAGTTTACGGATTCGCTTGCATGTCACCATTTTTATTTTTTCCCATTTCGGGTAAAAAAATAGGTGATTTGAATACTCTTCTCATACCAAGCTGGTTTCCATGGCAAATAGATTCGGTTTCTGTGTACATTTTGACTGTGGGTCTGCAATTTGTTTGGTTAGTTCCTTTATCGGTTCCGGTTTTGTTGAATTTTACTTTCGTTGTTTACTTCACTTTGGAAGTAAAGGTTCAGCATGAGATTTTATGCGATAAGATTTCGAAAGTTGTTGATGAATTTCATTACAATAAGCACGATGATAGGATCATTGCTAAGTTTAAGAAGTGTATTCAACATCATCAGATGATTTTGAAGTGAGTTCCGAAAATATGTATTGTATCGTTTATTTTACTCGTATTTAAAAGGATGTTTGTATTTAATTTTTCAAGATTTGTGAGAAACTTCTGTTCATGTTTCAAGTGGCTGTTTACTGCTGATTTGATTTACAGTTTGGCCAACCTTTCCTTACTTCTATACAGTATTGTATCAGTAAGTACCTAATGATTACAAATAAATTTTATAGTCATTGGATTATCTTTATTAAAATTCATCGAAAATTGAGCCTCGAGAGAATGGAAAATGTTTTACTACGTGCGAAAAAAAAATTCAAGAATTACGAGTATGTACTTACCTACCCGAAGAAAGAAAATTTTCCCCATCTCATTATTAACTTCTTAGAGAATCTAACGTAAAAAAAAAGCTCGCATGTGTGATAAGTAATTCACTACGAATTCCAGGGAGAAAAAACAATTTCAGCCTTTATGCAGCAGTTTTCAGCATTTGTACTGGTTTTCTCAATTCTATATTCATACTGCTACATTGGAGAAACTTTACGAAATGCAGTACGTACCACACGTGAAGAAATAATAAATAAATAACGTTTATGAGTCTGAGTAGATAATTTTTTCATTAGATGATTTCTGTATGTTTGATTTGCAGAATGATTATCTTGAGAAATGTTTATACAATATTGAGTGGTACGAGCAATCTGTTAAATTCAGAAAATTGTTTCATATTTTCACGGCTATTATTCAACTGCGCGTAAATTTGAAAGCTGGCAGCGGTTTTATAGCATCTCGCGAGCTATTTTCCGGTGTCTTGAAGTTGGCTTATTCGTATTTTAATCTCCTCAATACTACATTTTAATGATTGTGTAATAAGTTTGGGAAGTGCATGAGCTTGTAAGCTGATCATTGTTCGCTTACTTCGCACAGTTGTTCAATAAAGAAACGTCAGTTTTTATGCATAAATATTTTGTGATGTTTTAATTCTCACAACTTCATGTATTTACCTATCATTTCAGGATTCATTGGTTCGTTTTGTTTTTTTTTTTTTTTTCAATATGCATATCGCCAAAGTGATAATTAATTGTGAAGATTGAATGTTTACTACTAATGAATTTTATTCACGAGGAAAATTTCCAAAATGTATCGTGTAAAGTTGACGCAAATTTGATTTGAAGATTATTGGTAAATGTCTGAAATGGATAGATTTGGCTGTAAACTCAATTTCGAGTGATATTTTTTGCTAATGACTAATTTTCTATGTCGTTTTGTCAATGAAAACCAGGCTAATACAGTGTATCGACCTACGACCATTTTTGGCCATGTCAGATTTTATTTTTATTATTTTCCCCCTCCGAATCTGAAAAATTATTTGTTCAGCTCGGTACCGACCAAAATCGATCAAATTTTGGTTATAATAGGCTTCGATTAGTGGCGGATTCCAAAGGCTGGAGTGAGATTGATCTCGGGTCAAAATTCAGTTGTGCCCAAATTTGGAGGACGGGAAGCTGAGAGGTAAATATCGCAAAACTGTTCCTTCATAAGTCAATCGATAGACAATCCAATATTGTGTAATATATCCAAAAATCAGCCTCCTATGTAACTTAGGAGGGGAGATATGCAGGTTTTCCCGTTTTTGACTTTGAAATATGACTGTTTCTCCCCTTTCTCCCCTCCAAATTGGTTTACATAGCTGAAATTTGTTATGCAGATTTAGTGAGGGTCATAGATGTACTATTTAGATGTTTAGTCTTTTCAGACCCATTGCGCTCCCTTAAGGCTCAGAAATGTGATTTTTTGAGCGAGTTTTCTTATGTTTTGGAATTTACTCTTCGCACAAATTCCATTGAAATTGAACTAGGAAGTTGAAATCTGGGATGTAGATTTAGTATATGTCCTACATTGTTTTTTTTGGAGATTTCGACTTTTCAGCCGAATCGCACTCACAACCCCGAAAAATTTTTTTTTGTTGGTTTTTCAGATGTTTCGAGTTTGTTTCTAACAAATCTCCCTCTCCTTCCCTCATTGTGGGCTAATCAGTTGAAATTTGGTATGTAAATTTAGTATAGATCCTAGATTAGATGTACCTCTTTTTAACCTCATTGAACCCCCTCCTCCTTCTCCATTAGCCCTTTTCACTTCTACTCAGTCTGCTTGGTCAATATCATCCTTTCAACGATTTAAGGATGGGATGTTGAAACTTAGCATGCAGATTTAACAGGTCTCCCAGATTTGCTTTTTGGCGGATTTCAAGTTTTCAGACCTATTGTGTACCTCTTCGCAGTCTTGAAAATGTAATTTTTTGGTAGATTTGTCTTATTTTTCAAGTTTATTGCATGCATATCCTCTTCCTTCTCCCCCTTCCCTTCTTTCAATTGACTTGAGAGATTGAAATTCGATGTGTGGATTTTTAAATTTTTTGGTAAATTTGACTCTCGGGGGTTCAATAAAAGGATCTCGACCGAAATGACTTTGAAATTTCCAGGATTGGAGGCTGGTTGTCCACGTAATTTTCGTTTAGTTTGGATTTGTTATGCAGCTCAACTTTGAAGATTCGTATTTTGATACGTTTTTATGATTGTTTCAACCGATCAATTTTCAAAATAAAATTTCAACAGGTCAGAGAGCGTGCAGTTAAAAACTCTGGTGACGTGTTGATTATTCATGGTTAAAGACGCGTAAAGTATGTTTCCAATTCCAGTTCCTTATCAATCTTCATTCTTATCCTGGCGCTTTTTTAACTTTTTTACCTACACTGCTATGAGCTCGACTTATCTAATCTTCTTGGCATTCAAATCTTTTTGAAAATCTTGCCAATGGCTAAAACTCGTCCTATTAATTCTGTGTATTGAAAATCATAAGTTCAAGGATTAGCTTTCTTTCAATTGTGGTCAAAAATAATGGATAAGCATGTGAATTTTCGTTATGCTAATTTTATTCATTTGCTTTTAATTTTTACGACGATGCGTAGTTTTTCATATCTCAGGCATCTATCAATGTTTTTCATTGACTATGTAAAGTTTTGAAAATTTACTTTGTATTAACGAAGCGTTCTAAAATATTTAATAAGTCAGGTGTGTCATTATAAGTATCGTTAAGTTGGTAAACACGCTGAATTTTTTCAAAGATTGTATTTTAGTTTTTAACAGGTAAAATATTCCGAGGATAATTTTTACTGCTTGGATTTTTAATTAAAATGAAGTGAATAATTCACGGTGCTATGTTTGAAAATTTAACAACAATTTAGGAGAAAAATTGTTGCTATTGAACCTCTTTAGTAAGTGACCTATTTTTAGTGGTAAATTTTTGTCACGCGAGGAAAAACCTACATAGAAATTTAGTGGTGTATTTTGATTGCTTCCGTAAATCCTATAACTATATGAAAGAGAATGTCGAAGTAAGTGATGATCGCAGTTTTTCATCGGGATAGATATCCATCTAAAGTAGAATTTATTATCCGCTGGATTCAAAATATTGCAATGTTTCAGCAGAACTGAAACCAAAGCTCAGCGAAAACCAGCTACGAACGTATTCCTGATAAAATTCATCGAAGTGCTTTTAAATTCGGCTGGCATAGGACTTAGCTGGCAATGCCGAAAATTCCGAATATTTTTATCCACCTTAAAATACTATTTATTAATATCATTCGTACTTCTGACTTCATTTCAAATGGTTCTGCTCAAAGAATGTACATCAATGAACGAACTCTCGATCACTTTGGTTTATATTTTCAATGGTTTCTTTTTCAATGTCGCAACGGTTCTGTTGCACTTGAAAAAACAACAAATGATCACTGTAATGGATATGGTGAGTAATGAAATACCAAACATTATGTCTAAATCTGAATGCCTGACGTCAGCAGGTAGAAAATTTAAGCAATTTTTCTTCACTTATGTAGTCAAACTCTACATAGTGTACGGATTTTCGTGTATGTCTCCATTTTTATTCTTTCCCTTCTCTGGTAAACAAATGGGTGATCCAAATACACATCTTATACCTAGCTGGTTTCCTTGGAAAATGGATTCCGTTGTTGTATATATTCTGACAGTAGGGCTACAATTTTCATGGCTAGCTCCGTTATCGATTCCAGTCTTATTGAATTTCACTTTCGTTGTTTATTTTATTTTCGAAGTAAGGGTCCAGTATGACATTTTATGCCAAGATATTTCTAAAGTTACCGATGAATCGTGTTGTCGCCACGAGTACGATCGAAAAATCATTGCAAAGTTGAAGAAATGCATTCAACATCATCAAATGATATTGAAGTGAGTTTCAAAATTTTTAGACGTTTACTTTCTTTTTCTTTTACATTGAGCTCAAAGATATTGTTTTCCATTTTTAAAGATTTGTGAGAAACTTTTGCTCAATCTATAAATGGCTGTTTGCGGCGGATTTGATATACAGTGTAGCCAACTTTTCGTTACTTTTATATGGTATCGTATCTGTAAGTACCTGAAATGCAAAGTATAGTTGGTATTTGGTCTATGTATTGTATAAACATTCTTCAGGTGGTTAAAATCACTATACAATGTTACACTTTTTGAATTAATTTTCGATCATTATGTCTCATTCTTCAAGAAATATTTATTTCATGGCTCATTTCTTCGCTCATGTGATGAAAAGCGAAAAAATATTTTTGCTCTTCGTTTATTAATAATTCGTTGTATCTGATATTTACTCGATACCATAAATTACCATCAATTACAGGGTGAAAAAACCATATCTGCTTTTATGCAACAACTTTCAGCATTTGTTACGGTTTTCTCAATCCTGTATTCATACTGTTACATTGGAGAAACTTTGCGAAATGCTGTACGTATGAAGAAGAATGTTACCGAGTATGCCAATAACATGTAAATTATATTTTCAATTTTTTGCAGAATGACAAACTTGAGAAATGTTTGTATGATATTGAATGGTACAAACAGTCGATACAATTCAAGCAATTATTTCGCCTTTTTATGGCCATCACTCAACTAAGAGTAAACCTTAAAGCTGGTAGTAGTTTTACTGCTTCTCACGAACTATTTTGTGGTGTCTTGAAATTAGCTTACTCGTATTTTAATTTATTAAGTACTACGTTTTGATATTGCTGCATTTTCGTTTCCCGAATACCTACTGGTAATATTGGTGGTTTTCAATGTTTTGTGGCCCTCAACATGCAACATTTAATTTTGTCTGTTTCATCAGTTCACCCAGCATTTATTCCTGAAAATTATAACGATATTTGATTGAAATGAAATAATAATTATCATCATTGTTCAGCTGATTCACTAATTACTCACTTCTGTAGATCAATGTATTCTAGTTTGAAGATTTATTTGAAAGTGTGATACTTTCTTTCATTAGTATTTAAATTTTTTGGATTTATACATTTTCCTTATTGTTTTTTAATTTTATTTACCTATGTGTTAATTTTCACGCAGATTACACAGTGACTTATACGCAAAGAAATCAATCGCTTTGAGAGGATTGTAGGGTCCCTACTGAATGTACATTCCAAATTCCAGCTTCCAAGCTCTATTTGGAGGAGAATTATGCGAGGAACAAACTCAAAAAACTCCAAAAATGAGAAAACTTGAACAAAAAACCACATTTCCGAGGCTGTGAGGGGGTTCAATGGAGTTGAAAAGTCGTAACCCCCAAAAGGCATATCTTGAGACCCTACTGAATGTACATACAAAATTTCAATTTCCCAGCTTATTTTAATAGGGAGATAAGGGAAGAACAGCATTTGTTCAAGCTCAAAAAGTGGAAAACCCGTCATATCTTCCCTCCTAATTGACCCAGGAGGTTGATTTTTGGATATGTTATATAACTTCAGATTTTCTACCAATTCGCTCGAAAAGGAACAATTTTTATGTTTTTGGCCTCTCAGCACCCTCCTCCCCAAAATTGGACAAAAATGAATTTTTATCCAAGTTCATCCACGTTCATATATATCTAATCCGTCGCCAAATTGGGACGATTGGTCGAATTGAAGCGATTTTGGTCGATGTCGAGAAAAGTAAATGTCCGACATGGTCAAAAATTGTCTTAATGGATTTCCCCTACCTCACCCCATCCTCGCTTAGAATCCGAGATCATGAGCATTTCGCCTATATTTATCCAGGAATATGTAAAAAATTTCAAGCTTTCGGTCTGGGTGGGTTTCCAGCACCTGCTCCCCCCTCCCTTATCTCCTACACCTCTGGCTTTCTGTACTCCAATGATAATAAAGTAGAAGTTAAAAGTGGAAGGTTCAGTTCTTCCATAACAAACAGCATCAGTTTCTTGGATTCCAATCTACTTCTCATTCAATGATCGTTATAATAATAATTTATCTATGTATGATCGAAATGGGTGTATTTGAGATTTGATAAGCACTTCTCTTTGTAGACCTGTAATTAAAAATGAACTAGGATCGATGTGAAGTTTCAGGAGCCTGTTATGTACATAAGAATAGAAAGAAAGCCAAGTCCCCTCGAAAGTACTGGTCTAGAACTACGTGAGGGCAAACTCAGTATGCTGTCATATGACTCGACTAAGTATCCTCATCGTTCAGTCTCAACAATGCTGCTAAGGCTCGATCGCATGTCACGAAGTGGCAAGATATTGGCATGCTTCCAAAGCTCGGTTGAGTGCCACTATTGTAGCTTACTTACCTTGTCATCGCTCGTGTAGAATAACGTCTACAAGAGCTAGAGGGTGTCAGGTGGACCACACTAGCAAGCAAATATTCAAAAATAATTAAATACGATACCAATCTGCCACTGGCTGGAAAAATAGACTTCATTTAGTTACAACAGAATGAACTACGTATTATTGAAACTAAAATACACTGTACTCTATGAGTGGAACTCACCTTTCTCTTTAGAAGAGTTTATAACTTATTACTGTTATCCAAACTATTTGTTTACATCCAGTTATCACGTGGTACACTTTAACTAGATAAACTCTGCAGTAACTGGCCAGCGATATCTACTATCGCATAGCCAACGATAATTCTACGTTAAGAGAAACTTATTTTACGTGTACTTTATGATCCTTTTTCGGTCGTTGGTCGTTCATCTTCCTTGAACTAAGGTTTCTGAAATTTGTGTGTAAAGTTTACAACCTGATTTTCTATGTCATATTGTCAATGAAAACCAGGCTATGCAGTCTATTGACCGACGGTGATTGTGGTGGGGAGGAGGGAGATACCAACAGGATCTGGTTTAGAGTCCTAGAAGACCATTGCGACAATTTTTGGCCGAATCATTTACTCTGCTCGATACTGACCCAACCAAAATCGCTCAAATTTGGTCAATAGACTCAGTTTGATGGTGGATTAGATATATATGAGTGGGAATGTCCCTGAGTCAAAATTCCGTTTTACCCCATTTTGAGGAAGGGATGCCGAAAGGCCCATAACATAAAAATTGTTTCTTCTTGAGTCAGTCGATTGAGAATCCAAAATTGTATAACAAATCCAAAAATCAACCTCCTAAGTCAATACAGAAAAGGCGATATGAGGTAGTTTCCCCTTTTCGACCTTGAAACGGGGCTATTCCTCTCCTATCTCCCAACAAAAATGAGCTAGGAAGTTGAAATTTTGTATGTACATTCAGTAGGGGTTCCAGATATGCCTTTTGGGGCTCCCGATTTTTCAGCTCCATTACATCCCCTCACAGCCCCAAAAATGTGGTTCTTTGGTTAGGTTTCCTCATGTTTTGAGTTTTTGTATTTTCTTCCTCGCGTAACTATCCTCCAAATTTGGCTAGGAAGTTGAAATTAGCGATATCCCATTTTATCCTTCTGATTCTTATTGATGATTAAGAAAAAAACATCGCTTTGGTGATTTTTTTCAGTCCTCATGATTGTATTAAGTCACGAAAATCAGGCTGAGAAAGCATCGCATTACGATGCTTTTTTTTGGTCTCTATGTAAATGTGAGTATTGCGCACGGTACTCAATTCAAAGCTAGATACGTGATGTAAGCAGACGTAGGGGCAAGCAAATTTGAACTTGATAAGTCTTTCATTATACTTATCACGATTTCAGTTTTTCTAAGAACTAAATAATGGTAGATTCTCTTTGTACATCATTGAAAGTTAGTTGTTTGATTGTTAGCCTCGTCTAACGATAGGAAATTTTACAAAAATTAGTAACGTAGTAAAAGTCGTACAAAATAGTGGCTAATTTTATAAGCATATACCTGCTACTTATTACACGTTTGTGCACAGTGCATAGAATTTTTTACATGTTAGCCTATAATTTTACTAGCAAATTTTTATTATGCGTTAGAAAATGCTGTAAAACATCTATTTTATATCGATTATAATAATTAAAATTTCATCGAACACTCGACAGGTGCTATGATTCTTCTAACTCACTCATCGTTATGTTGATAAAATAAACAAATTATACATAATACGTACTTTGTTCGAATATCCTATCAACAACTCGATCGAGCTTTGATTAAAGCATACATGCTAATAATAAAAATCGATTCGTATTTTATTATGTACACAAACATCTCTTAAATGTAAACGATGCGATGCTCGAAAATAAGTCTGCTTATTCGAAATTCATCTGCGTACTTGGATCTGTCGACGACGTCCCGAAAGCATGCTGCCAGACGATATTTATATACGTGTATACCATACGTATAGGCTTAAATAATACGTACCTGCAACTTAGCAATGCAGGTAGGCTGGGTACATACTTGATTACGATGTACCATGCAATGTGATGTTTTCAATGAATGATGTATTCAACATGTCGTTGTCGTCATGTATACTGTAGTCAAACTACTCGAGCACGCGAGTAAAGTAATAAGACCTCTATAGAAAAAAAATGGCTAGGTATTTTCTCAGAGAAGATTTTCACAGACGCGTGTTTCGCTCTAGTGCGCTCGACTCGACCTGCAACGTGTCGCAGGTTACCAAGTACCCGTAAGATTTACGTATTAGAAGCAAGTAAAAGCAAATAATAAATTTATATCATAGCGGGTGTAGTATGTATGTAATATGCACCTAGCAACACATAAGAAACAACCATATCCCGTCGAGTAACGTATTGCCATCCTTAATGGGGCTAAAATGAAGTAAATTTTTTACCTATACACGTATCTAGCTAGTAGCTACCTACTACATATTAATACCAGAAAGCCAAAAAGCAGAATGGTATTTTGTTTCGACATAAATTTTCTTCTAATATTCGAGCTGCGTTGTTTATTACTACGAGTTTTTCTTTTTCTTCATTTTGCACGTACTGATTTAAGTGTTAAGTTGGTACGTTATATACGACGTTGGTAATTTCGATCTACCAAGTATTGTTGCAGAACAAAGTGAACACTTGGGAGGGTTGGTTTTAGATAGTTTTCCGATAATCTAAACATAATAGGACTCATTTTACCTTTACAACCCGTGTAAAATGCAGACTGACTTGAATTAGGTTTAAAAAAAAAGATAAAAAGAAGCCAAAATTGTGTGAAAATTTTACAAAGGTGAATTTAAAATGAACAAAATTGATTTGAAATCACTGAAAAAATGTTGAGAAATATGTGAAAATTTGTATAAAATATTTAAAAAAAATCATTGAGAATCATTGAAAATTGAGTGAAAATTGGCGAAAGAATTAGCCGATGACCCGGAAAATCGATCAAAAATCGCGAAAAAAATGTTGAAAAATGTGTCAAAATTCATCTTTAATATGTAGAAAATTGTTTAAAAATTAATTTAAAATTGATCAAAAACAAGAACAAAGTATTGAAAATTGGCCTTTGAAAAAAAATTTTTAAATCATCGAAGAATGGGGAAGAATGGGAAAAAATTGGAAGAAATTAGCTGAAAGAGTTGAAAATCATTGAAAGTTGGGTGAAAAATTAATGAAAAATTATAAAAAACTGGTTGAATAGGTGAAAAATTACCAAAAATCATGAGAAAATCTGTAAAAATCGTTGAAAATTATTTAAAAATTTGACAGAAAATATTGAAAATTTTACCAAAATTGTGTTGACATTCCAAGATTTTCAACAATGTACCTCGTATCCTTTTAGTTTATTTTCAGCATTTTTAATGCAATATTATCAAATTTTCAGAGCATTTTCTTTGATTACTAACGTCTTTTGTTCAATTTTTTGCATTTTTTATCAATTTTTTAAATTTTCTACCACTTTTTTGGTGATTTTTAACAATTTATTTCATATTTTAAGCCAATTTTTAATTTTTTTCATATTTGTGATCAATTTTTGAACGTTTTTCAATGTTTTTTCTTCGTTTTTGATAGATTTTTTGCACTTTTTACTATTTTTTAACCAATTTTTACCCAATTTTCTATCATTTTTGACGATTTTTTCATAATTGAGTCATTCTTAACCCATTTCTGTTGAATTTTTACGCAATTTTAATTGATTTTTAATGATTTTTTTATTTCAAATAATAATTTTATCCAATTTTTCACAGTTTTTTATAAAAGTTCAATCAACTTTTTACACTTTTTACCAATTTTGGTTAATTTTTTCATGCAATTTTCGATGATTTTCAGCGATTTTACTCTTATTTCAGACCAACATTCATTTATTTCTGTCAATTTTTCACCCAATTTTCTGTAATTTTACCAATTTTTTTCATATTTTAGATCCACTTTCAACATATATTCGATCAAATCTAGATGACTTCAAATGATTTGTTACGTATTGTGGATCATTTGTCACTCATTTTTGAACATTTATTCGTGATTTTTGATTCATCTTCAGTTTGTTTACAGATTTTTATCTATTTCTCACCATATTTTCGATCATTGTAACGATTTTTTTCGTAATTTTTGATCAATTTTTTACCTAATTTTCGATGTTTTTCAACAACTTTTTACTCATTTACGTCAACTTTTTACCTAATTTTCTGTGATTTTAACTATTTTTTTATATTTTAAGATTAATTTTCAACATTATGTCATTTTCCATCGATTTCCGATGACTTTAAAGGACTTTTTTTCCTGATTTTAGACAATTTTTAACCCTTGAGATGTGACATAGGTGTCAAGTTTCATGGTAGGTGACATTGCGGCAATTCGCCTTAATGTCACCTGTCAAGGGAAAAATCCCCCAGGAGGGAAGATATGGGGTTTTCCCCTTTTTTACCCTGAATAAGGGCTGTCGCTTTTTGACCCTAATAAAGAGGGGTTTCCTCCCCTATCTCCCCACCAAATTGAACTAGGAAATTGGAATTTGGTATGTGCATTCAGTGACGCCCTAGACGTGCCTTTGCGGGGTTCCAACTTTTAGAGCTACCTAGCACCCCAAAAAAGTGGCTTTTTGGTCGCTTTTTTTCATTTTTGGAGTTTTTTGAGTCTGTTCCTCACATAACTCCCCTCCAAGTTGAACTACGAACTTGAAATTTGATATGTACATTTAGTAGAGGCCCTGTATTTGCTTTTTGTAGGTCTCAACTTTTTAGCCCCATTTCACCCCTACACATGTTCATAAAATTTTCAAATTCACGAACCTCAAGATGAACAGATAATGTTACACGAGTCTACATTGCGATTTTAGTAGATATTTTCTAAAATTTTTGAAAACAAAAGCATTATATGAATTTTTTTATCGCCACTTATCAGTGATTTTTGAAAAATATTGAAATAATGTAATTCGTAGCGTAAACTGCATTATTTTAGTTAAATTTAAATTCAAGTTTTTAAAATCTGTATCTACCATCGCAGGCATTCGTTTTCATGTATTCATCAATCATCATATTGATTTCAAACAAACAGATGGATGTGAAATTTGCAGGCAAGCAACAGGCAATCGTACATGCGGAATAGGCCCTATCAGAATTCAGAAATAACAAAAACCCTGCTGCCAGGTCGCCTGCAAGATTGCTTGTTCTTTTTAATTCTGTCTTGTTCTAAAGGTGGAATTAAATCGATTTTTCGACAGTATGTATTTGCCATGAAGAGTCTTTTGTGGCGAATTTTTTCCAACCCCAGCTCATTTTTTGTTTTGAATTACTGAACTACAAGTTCGAAAATCGTTTTAATGATCTTCTGAGGTACGGGTATGCATATTTGTGTTTCAGTTTACTTTGGTTAAGAATTTTTCGAAGTGCATTGAAATTTTTTTGAGACTTTCAATTGCTCAAATTCCGATGTAAAATTTCATTGTGTGATGACGGGTAGAAATTTTTTTCTCGTTCATTCCATATCGTTTCGTAGCTATTGTGCTGTATTGTTTTTCAATTTTTGAAAAAAATCTGCTTTGAAGAATTCTATAAATCTTTCATAAGCTTGAAAAGAATGATCATGTTGAAAAATCATCCCACATGATGTTTTTAATTCGACTTTGCGACTGTTTCGTGTTTTTACATTTCAGTTTGAGCAATGACAAATGTTCAGCTGTAAGATTACATCCTGCCTACTGTGAAGATAATTACCAAACACCAAGTTCTCGGTATGCGTGCGATTATTGAACAATTTTTTGTTAACAATCTGTACACTTAGGTAAAAGGTACAAATGTGTATTATATTCGAATAGATGTACTTACACACTTGGTAAGTTTCGTGTCACGATGTGCTTTGACGAGTGCGAATAATTTTCGATACGTTTTTAGCATAAGCAAAGGTACCTACCATCTATCTAGTATGGTAACTTTCGCATATACAGCTAGCTTTAATATACCTCGGTTTGAAAAGTTGATGATTAATATTAGAACATTGAGGAGAGTAGAGGGCGAAGGCGAAGACGACGACGACGTTATACGATAATGGGTAAGCTATGGAATCAACAATATCGGCGGTCGGAGGCACGGTGGCTCGGTCACGCAAGCTTTTTCGAAAGAGTGAGAGTATAATACGGGTGGTGCGAAGATGAATGCGCGCTATGCGTTTCATTGTGGCATGCTAAGTCGAGCTTGTGATGAAAGGGATGTTGTTTAAAGTTGCGAGTACTACATGTATTCGTTCATCCTCAAGTTGTGTATTTATTTTCGCTATACGTTTCGTAGACGCGTGTATTTTACGTCGCGTATTCGTATTTATTTTTTTCTCAACTAAAATGATCATCCTATTTGAAGGATTATCGTGTCGCTACTAAATATCTCGACCGAAATTAAAATCCGGTTTGTATTGTTTATAAGTACAATGTTTGGTTAAGTGATGGCCTTTTTTTTTTTTTTTTTTTTTTTCGGTATTTAATTTCGATAGGATTTTTCAATTACGTGTTCCGGTTATTATACTTATAAATGATTATGGTTTTACATCATCCGTTCGGTTCACATCTATCTACGCTTATTGCTGCCTTCTTATCATTAATTTCATTTTCGAAGGGATTTCTTTTTTTTTTTTTTTTGCTTGTGAAAAATTTTTACGGCAATTTTTCAAAGGCATATTGCAAGATGTGAGTGTTTATTGGCTCGATAGGAAATTTGATATTCTACAATAATTCTCCCAAGTTATCAATTTTTACGACTGGTTTTATATTTTATCGCTTATCATACTCGCAGGTTTTTACGACTTTGAAAAGTGATTAGAATTTTTGATTTGAATTTATCTGTGAAAAAATCTTGACAACTTTGAGATACAGTCGTAAATAAATTGTACCAAGTATATACTTCGAGTGTGACTTACGCAAAAGGGAAATATGATTAAAAATGCTTATTTTTCATATTTTAAATTATATTTTTATCTGAATTCTCGTGCTCGTTTCGCTGCCGAAAAAAAAATATATATAACGATCAATTTCACATTTTTATGGTATTTTTTTTTCCGGATGAAATTATACTTCGTGAAAAAATAATATTGCGAATTAAATTTCTAGAAATTTTGTCACGTTATGAATGTTTGTTTTGGAAATTCATCGTAGACGCTCTTCAGGGTTTTGAAATCTTGAAAACCTTTTATCGTCACGTAGTATGAATGAAATAATCTTGATAAAAGTTGGGAGCAAACTTTGGTGTATTTGGTTATTGTTTAATGGTATCGTCAAAAATTTCATAATTCGCGAAAGTTTACGAAATGATAAGAAAGCGAGGTTTTGCAATTTTCAGTCTGGGAAATTTTTCAAATTTTTTTTTATTGTATTTTATCGTTGTTTTTTTTTTGCCGAGTTGATGGAGATGGGATTATTTAAAATTTTAAACAACTTACAATTCATTTTTTTTTTTTTTTGAAAATGATGGAAATTTGAAGCTAGAGGGTGTTATAACAAATTTCAACTAAGAGGATTTCATGTTACGTATTTCACAATTTTTTCATTTGCTGTTCAAATTCTCCGAAAAAAGAACAACAAAATTGAACATACGTAAAAATTTCAGCCTTCGAACACAATTTTTTAAACTTGCAAAACTCACTTAAAGTTTGAAAATTTTCAAAAAATCGAATAAAAAATGTGTTTGAAATTTGTTCGAAGTATAAAATTTTTGTGCATATATGAGCTCAAAATAATCATTGTTTGGGAATTTTTTCCATTATACTTTTTTTCAAGGGTTTTTTAAAAAATATTACTTTTTGTGTTTTTCCACAAATTTCAGAAAAACTACGAGGAATTTTTTTTTTAAAGGAACACCACGTGAAATGGATTCAGGACATCAATTTTAGTTGATTGAGCTCAAAATTTCAATTTTGTCTCCCACAAATGGTTTTTCAGGACTTCGTGAATTTTTTTTCATAAAAATATTTTTTCATTAAATTCGTAGTAAAGTAGACTGGAGCACATTTATCTTCATCCATTTCAGCTCGTTTTCTGCGTTTTTGCTTTTTTTCAGGAGTTCTCAATTAGTAATGCGGAGTATAAAATACTCTATGCATTCAGAGAAAGAAAAAAAAATTTTAATGGCTTTGAGAGTTTAAAATAGGTGTAATGTGTTCCTTGTGTTAAAACTCTTTTCTAAAAATAATTTTCAAAATATGTGACAAAAAAACTATTTTGAGTGACCCTGAGAAATCGTCTGTAAGGGATAAAATTGAAATATTGCGCTTAATTATGTGATATTTATGTCCTAAATACATCATAGGGCGTTTCTAAAAAAAATTTCCTTCGTAACTCTTCAGAAAATGGTAATTAAAATACAAAAAGTGACATTTTTTAAAAACCAATGAAAAAAGAGGAAATGACAAAAATTTCCCAATAATGATCGTTTTGTGTTCAAATACGTAAAATAATTGTATTTTGGGCAAAAAATTTCCAAAAAATGTTACATTTTATTTTTTGAAACTTTTTCGAAATTTTCAAGTTTTGAGCGAGTTTTACAAGTTTAAAAAATTGAGTCAGAGAGCTGAAATTTTTACCAAATTCTTTTGAAGTCATTTCGCAACTATTGTGACTCCCGCCCTTTTGTCCATTTCCAAGAATAAAATTGAATTTGGCACACCCTATTGAATACTCCTCCCCACCGTTTGAAACGATGGTATTTCCCAAAAAGATTGGATATTCATTTAAATGGGTCTGGAAAAAATTAAAGTTCTTCAACTTGGCCAATTTTCGAGGAAATAACACACTTCGAGTTGAAATCATTCCGTATAAAATTTTAGTTTCTTAGCTTGATTCGAAGTTGATTTGAGAGATTAATTTAAGTTTCTGAAATGTGATCATTTTCGATTTAAAAACTGTTTGTCAGTCATAAAGTAATTTCCATGTCGATGTACTTTAAGAATGTCGATCTCATTGAATCTTCAATTTTGAAGTCAGAAATCCGTCAACATTCCGACAAATTAGTTGAAAGTTGACAAATCGGTGATTTTTTTTGAATTCGAAAAGTTTATTTTTCATCTTTGAAAACATTTACTCATAAGTAAAATTGTGAAGAACGAAATTTTTCTAATCGATGTGTATTCTGGAGGCGTTTAACTTTTTGCGATGTACTCGAGATTTATGTATTTTCAAGTTTTTTACGATTTTTTCAATCATTTTTTTTATCAATTGAAAACACGGAAAATCTCGATTATATCGCAAACCGTTGACCCTGGAAAAAAATTGGAAATTTTATTCTCCACAATTTTGTTCCTGTGTAAATTTTTTCTAGCACTCACTGTACTCGAACAAATTCAAAATATGTAATTTTCGACGTTCAGAAAAACATCAATTTTGAAACTTTCGTCATGCAACACTTCTGATCATCCCACCTCTAAATTCGGACTCTCAAAAGAACCTGTAGAATGAGAAGGATCCATAAAATTACTTTTTTCTCTTTGTATAAACGAAAAATAATTATTTTTTCAAGAATGGACCTACTTGAAGGCTTATAGATGCCCTGTGTGATGAACTTAACTAGACTGTGTAAATTGATGCTGGAGATTTGAACTCATGGTATGTCACCTTGTAGAGTTTCATTCTTTTTTATTTTTTTATTTATTTTCAAAATGGAAACATGATGGATCAAGTATTCATGCTGTGTTTAATTGAAGGATAAGCCCGACCTAAGGAAGTTGGAAATATCCAAATATTTATGATCGAAGTACGTGATGAAATTCGAGTCCTTTTAAAAAAGTGCTTTTTCAGCCTACTATTCATGACAAATAAATTGGGGATAGGAAGGGCTCAATGGACCTAATTTAGAGGGGAGTTATGCGAGGAACAAACTCAAAAAATGAGAAAAAAACAACCGAAAGACCAATATTTTGGAGCTGTGAGGAGGGAGCGAGACCCCCCAAAAGGCACATCCAGAACCCTCACGAAATGTGCACCCCTCATTTTAAGTTCCTAGCTCAATTTGGAGGGGAGTTATGCGAGGAACAAACTCAAAA
>FIZR01012329.1:0-35516 GCA_900060175.1 Ferrisia virgata
TTTTTTTTTTTTTTTTTTTTTTTTTTTTTTTTTTTTTTTTTTTTTTTTTACAGAAAAAAAATCGATAAACTTGATGCGAACAACAGCGAGGGAAGGGAAAAAATCACTTGTAAAAGATTATTGGAAATCTACACATTTATTCGCGACGATGGTGAAATTTTTGTTTTTTTTTTTTTACATTTTTACACTTTTTCTTTCTAAATACCTGGCAACTGGTTTTTTTATTGAGTACAAATAAAATGACATTAGTACGCGTCGTTAAATCGTACACACGAAAATGGAAATATTTTTTTTGCTTTAGGTTAATAAACGATTAATTTTCTTTCGGAAATATTTTCGCGACTTTAAAACGCGTGTACGTAAAAAATTATAGTATACGAAATTCTACGGGTTTGGTATTTTTTTCTTTCTTTTATTAACATATAATTATTTGACGTGCGATGATCAGCGATTCGCGTTATCTTCGTTTTGCTGCGTATCTGTAACATATGGTTTAGAAGTTGACGATAATTAATAATTGATATAAAATATACTAAACAATACATTTTTGGTAACATTTCGTCTGCTTTTGAGAGAACATCATTGATTTTTCACACGTCAGGTCTGCAGGGTGATTCGGCTTCGTTGGAACGATATTTCAACAATTGGTAGAATTGATTGACGTGTGAGAGGAATAAAAAAGGTAATGTACACAAAGCACCTGTCTGTTTTTGGTAAGCAATTAAGAATGGCTCAAAGTTTGCCATGGTAGCAAAGCGAGATCTCCCCCCCCCCTCGAAACTGGTTGCTTTTTGAGCCTGATTTTCCTATAGTAGAGGAGATGGAATAAAAATTAAAAAAAAGTGAAACCGGGATGTTTTTTCTTCAATAGTGATAGGTAGGAGCATAAGCGCACCCAGAAATTTTTGGAGGAAGGGGAAGGGGGGGAGGTGTTAAAACACGTCGTTCCCAGCCCAGCGAGCGAAAAATTTTGAAAACATAGTATTTTTAAGCCATGAAAAGTGCATTGTTCGAAGTTCTGGTTTAAAATTTTCGAAGTCTCGTCAAGAAAGTGACAGGTTTTTAACGATTCAGGTATAAAATTCAATGGTAAATGTAAGAAAATCTAATCTTTTTCACATCCAACCGGGGAGGGGGGTCGGTAGCTCCCTCGGGGGCGCTACTGGAAAGGGGTAAAGGTAGATAATGGAATGAATATTGGAAACCTCCTCGAAAAGGTATACAACCATAACAATTACTAAATCTACATACTAAATTTTAACTTCCTAGCTAAATTAGGAGAGGAGATCCAAAACAGAAGACAAAATTAATCGAAAAAACCACCTTTTCGAGGCGGCGAGGGAGTGAAAAAGTGCGGAAAAGTCGAATCTTCCAAACAGCACATTCATGACCCAAATTCACACTTCTTAGCACAATTTGGAAACGAGAAAAGGGTACGAACAGCTCTTTTTCATGATCTAAAAGGGAATCCCTCCCCACCTAATTGACCAAGGAAGCAAATTTTCGGGATACTTATACAACTTTTCAATCCCTATCTGTTGTACCGAAGAGTCTCAATTTATTTCTCAAGTTTTATTAATTTTGGTCCCTATCAAAACTGAGTAAATGATTTCTAGCTTCGGGTGTATGTGTATGTGAAGGCGGAGGGGGGGGGGGATAAAAATTGATATCTCACATGGACAAAAAGAGTCATAATGGTCTTTTAGGGGCGCCTAAAACTGATTTTGTTGATCCCCCATCAGCCCTTAGTCGATACATCGTAATAAGACTGGGTTTCATTGACAATATGGTACAGAAAATCTAGCTAAAAAGAATATAGCAATATTATTATTTGTTACAAAAAATCTCCCATGGATATTTTGCCTATACGGTTTACTGAAGGAGAAAAGCGGTTTCAGAAATTAACATATTTGCCAAATAATCGAATATTTGGATTTTTGAGTTCAATAGCCTCTCCAATAATAGATATAGGCAAAAATAATTTTTGGACCGAATAATAAGTACCACCGTCTGACAGTGGTACAGAAGGGGAGGGGGGTTCCACGGGCGAAAAAATTAAAAGTCCCTTAATAGCTGATTGAATACTCGTTTATCCAGAGGAGCCGAGAAGCTGTATTCTGGAGGACGAAAATACCAAAAAGATTTATTAGTTGGGAGGGGGGGATGATGGTGGTAGAAGGATGTTTTTTTTTTTGGAAATCACTACGTAACTTTGAAATTCCCCTCTCTTTGAATCAAAATTCACCAATCCATCGTGAAAATTACCCCCTCCCCTCCCCTGACATTAGAGTATATGGCAGAAACTGAGAAAGATGGCAGTAGAGGAATAAAAGAGGTAAAAAGTTGACAAGATGGGGGGGGTCATCAAATCCTTTGAGAAATCTGGGTACCTTTGCATTTACCCGAGGAGGTGAATCGCAGAACGTAACATCGAAATAGGGCGGTAGATTTTTGAAACCGCAAATTGAAAAAAAAAATCAACATAAATGCTCTAAAAAATGTAAATTATTAAATTTAGGGGGCGAGAGGAAAGGGGCGTGTAAGATGGGTGTTTCAAGTGCTTACGTCTACGTGAATTAGAGAGGCGACCTAGAAAATGTTTCTCAGTCGGAGAATCCCTAGCTACGTTGCCACTCGACATGGTTAAATTTTGCATGATTTTTTTAAAAAAAACTTCAGCTTCGCTACCATCGCAAACTTTGAATGCCTTTCATTCCTGAACAAGAGCAGGCACCAACCACGTATATATAATCTAAACCAAATCACACTGTAGCCAATATTCGATTACAACAGCAGAGAAAACGGTACAGTAGAAGTTCATTATTGTACGGTACGAAAATATCGTAGTATTCTCTTACCTTCCAAAAATTCGAAAAACTGACGTAACGAACTGATCGCGACTCCCAATCTAGGCGATTTCTGGCTATTTTTCCATTGCATAAACGAATCGTACGATATTAATTTCATGTCGTAAAGAACTTCGAATATACTCTGAAGTAAACCTACGTCGTAAACAAAAACCGCAAATATATTGAAAATTGTTACGATTGTAGATTATACCTTAGGAGGTAGAAAGTAGATACGAGTTAGGATCAATTTACCTCTTGGATAACTTTCGTTATCTACAAATTCGTGCACAGCCGTTAAACATTGCAATTCTAATTCGCTTTTATTTTCGATATAAATCTTGAACAGTCTGCTAAATTTTTTAATCGTAGCTTCGACAGCTTCACTATCATCGGCTTTGCTGTTTTCTTCTGCAATATCAACGTAACAGAAAAATTACAATACAGACGATTTAACGAGAAAGAGAAAGAAACAGTAACTACTTCAATGTTGGACAAAACACAAAGTTTGAGGAATGTTAAAAATCAAAAACTTGGGTATATACTTACTTTGCCATTCGTCTTTAATAATTTTGCAAGCTACAGTAGTCAATTTGGATACTAAAGGAAGAGAATTTCGACTGTTTTCGAAATTCGTCTGCGAAATAAAGAAAAATAAACGATAAATTAATAAACTGGAAATAATCATTACATAATAATATGTAACTACAAAAATTTAATGAACATTGATTAAAATATATTTTCAGCTGATCGATGGGTGAGAATTTTACAAAATCGACTTGCCGAGATGCAGATCGAAAGGAAAAATTTCACTAAAATAAACTGAACTGAAATTTAGCTATATTTAGCGGTAATTTTAGAATCTATCAGAATCTCGTACACAAATCGAATAAATTAAACATGCTAGAAAATTGATTTCACTAATCAGGAAGAAAGAATTTCCACGTCAACAACTTCCACAATTCACTCGAATTTTGACGGTTTTCACTTTTCAAAACAGGAATAAAGAAAATGATTAATTGTCATTCTAACTTACATCAATCCATTTGATAATAACATCGGTATTCTCCGCTACCAAACAGTCTAATAAATATTTCTTTAAAATACCATCTTTATCTACAGGAGGCTGTAACAGACAAAAAAAAAACATACAATTACACTCGATTCCGCAAAATGGTCAGACATTTGTCTCTTCTACTTGATTCTTCGGTTTATTGCCGAGTTATTTACCTCGTTACTAATTTTAATATGATCGAGAAACGCTTTATTCGGGATTTCAGTCTGTAAATCGTTAATTTGTAAACAGTCTTCGGCAATTAGTGGACCTGCACAAAATCACAAAAAAAAAAAAAAAAATGAAATAAACTACCAACCTACAAAGCAGGTATAAAATATTCTCCATAGTGGTGACTACGTACTTGAAATCTCAGCCAACGAGATCCACATACAAGGACAGTCTATAATTAAATCATCGGCCATTTCGTAGAAAAATTTCAACCTGTTCACGATTGAAATTAAAGTTTCAAAACTCTTGCAAAATATAGCGTTTCGTTATGTATTCGAGATTACTTACGCATCGATATAATGCTTCTTGGTAACAGTTCCGCATTTGATTAAATTAGCTAAGAATACGCCGCATTTGGTGGCCGATTTAGGCTTCATTTCTATAATGTAGGCCATCATTTCTTGCACAGCGTCTGATATTTGTTTAGGATTAAAGCGTTCTTCGAACGATTCAATGCTGTCCTGCGGATTGCAAAACGGTACCAGATAGGATTAATATCGTTTATAAAGATAACATACGAATACGACGCTATTATTGAGAGAATTCGAAAAACGTACTTTTAAATCATTATTACTATCGTATTCTTGAAATATGGTAACGGTAGCTCGTTTTAATTCATCTGCGGACAGCATCGAAGGTGCCGACGACGACGACGACGACGGAGGTCTGGCGCTTTGCGATGCGTTTCGCGAAGGAGGCTGTTGCTGCCTTGGTATTGAGCTTTCGCGCGAAGACGGGTGAATATTTTGAGCGGATCCGCTACGCGAGATTTTGCCTGCTTCGAGAGCTGCGTGAATAAAAATAAAAATCAATTTTTCGTACAATTGTATTCGCGTAGAATAACACATGGCAGCGTTGCAAAATTATGAAAAGCTCACCATCTCTGCCAGGATACGGTTTCGGTTTTTCCATCGACGATGAAGGCGTTACCTTATTCGATAAACTTCTGTAACTGCAAAATATGCGATATAAAGCGATTAATTAACGAACGGTTCGTTTGACCGACGCAAGTGTCAAAATTAATGGTATCTCGATTAACCTACCTATTACTAGTAGGTAATAGAGGTTTATCCATTGAAAACGATGGTGGACCGAAGGAATTCGAAACGCCTTTTTTATCGCTAGTTTTATTTGAACCTGAGGCCACACCAAAGCTCCACTGCTTAAAGCCGCCAGCAGGACCTAACGAATCCGATACATGCATCTGGGTCGTGCCACCGATGGCGTTAAACTTATTCGTATCAACTTTGTAATTAGGAGCTTTGTAATTTTTATTAACTATCTTCCATTCGTCTTCGTTTTGGCTACCGGTTCCTAAACGAATTAAAAAAAAAAAAGACATCACACTCACGTTATCGATCTGTTTCAAACATTAAAGGTCACATCCATAACATGACCGAAATAAAATACGAATAATATCGTATTTTATCACATCAGCTTAGATACATCGTTATCTACATCACTAATTAAGAGAGAAGATTAGCTGTTTAATTCATCATCTGGTTCCTATCAAATTCTCCGTACAATTTAAAACTAATAAAACGAATAATACCATTCGCCAATTGTCCAACTTACTGGTGCCTTTTTTATTATAATCTCCTCCTCTTCTGTTGTTGTAATAATCGTCGCGACGTTGAGGCTGTAAATTCATCATCTTAATTTCTTGTTCTTTGCGTTCGAGCTCGGTATTAATCTGATCGATTTTTTTAGGATTATCGGCTTCGCGTCTCGGTACCCAATCGTTCCTCCTCAAGTCGATCACATCTTGTAACATGAATCGAATTCTAGATGAAACTTTGTGTTTTTTGTTTTCAGAGAGATCTTGCATTTTAACGAAATATGTTTCTAAATCATTCTTCGGATTAATCTTCGATTCTAAATCTTTTCCGATGGTGGTTAATAATTTACATAAACATTCTAGCGATTCTTCGTCCGTTGATCCTAATAATTTGGCAATACAACGAATCATAATCCTAGCGGTTAACATTTGTAATTTGAATAATTCACCGATGAATCTATGCAAAGTAAAGAAAAAAAAAAAAAAAACATTGTCAAATACAGAAAACGTATTTTATCATATGTGAATTGATCGTCTTGATACCTACCGGCAATTACCGACAGATTTACGTCGAACTTTCCGTTCTGTTTCTTCGAATAATAATTGGAGCTCTTTCTTCTTTTCCTAAAAGCACACGAATTCAGCAATCGTTAGTATTAGTAGACAGAGAATTTTTTTTTCTTCAAATAATTCAAATACATAGAGACAAGGTCACGCAAGGCACTTGAAATTATATTCATCGTTCGAGTACCAACAATAAATATTACATTATTTCAGACGTTTTGAAAGAAAAAATACCTCGAATTACAAGCTATTTCTTCGTAGAATAGCACATCGTATTATGATAGAAATATTAATCGAGTATCAACGTTCTAATTCACTTACAGAATCAGTACAAGCGTTAATTTCTTCTTGTTTCTTTATCACATCTAATTCTTCAGCCTTATCACGTTCGAACTGTTGCTGACATTTATTAATTAAAAGCGTCCTAAACGATTGCATTTTACCGCTTTCTGTATCGGGCACAGTTAATGTTTGCATCACACCACACATCTCGGCGTACCACTTACAAAAACCGGGTTCGTCGATAGCCTACAACGTCATAACAGAAGAAAAACAAAAAAATTAAATAAAATACAATAAAAAACACAGACGTTAATGAAATTTAAAATAAATTCTTCTGTTACTATACGTATCATCAACAATGTACCCACCTTATCGAAAATTAAATCGATAACACCTTGTAATCTGGGTACATTATCGATTGATAAACCATGAATTTTTTCAATCAGCGGATCGAATTTCTCCGGCGTTAATTTATTAAGAATACCAGTAACGGTTTTGTACAGCTCCTGTAACCGAATACAAGATACATGTTAAACCATCTCAATTCCAATAAACGAATGGTTATCGCATACGAGCGATGCAATTCAGTCATCGTATAATTTCTACGTACTTGTGTTTTCTTCTCATCGGCCGATAAATTCCTCATATCTGGATTCAATCTGGCCGGTTTCCAAGCATCCTTGGAAGCGCGTAAAGGAACTTCGTCCTTAAGCGATAAGGTAACATGGATTGGTTGCTGTCGTTTATTTTTCAGTCTACCTTGTTGACTTTTACGCGTTGGTAACGACATCTACGCCAAAATATCCCGTATAAGTAAACATTAAGAACGGTGTCGAATGGTTTAGGATTTACCATGTAGGCCATTCCAGGCGAAGAATTAAAACTTACCGAGCCACGACCCGTATTCATAAATGCAGGCATCATGTAATTATTACAAGACGTAGTACTATAAGCGCTTTGACTTCTCATCGTGTTCTATAATACAGAATACACAAACAAGGAATATTGAAGTGAAAAAATTGCGTACAGATATCGGATCTTCGTGAAGGTTACGTCGAAAATGCAAATACTAACCGCAAAACCATTTACAACTTCTGTATACAAGTTGCCTGCTAATTCACTGTTTACTTTTACCGATTTCTGGCATTGGGGTTTGTCGCGTAACGATAGCAGAAAATCCACGGTGTATTTTCTAGGACGAGATTCGGCGACGGCTTGTTCTGCACAATGAAATATGTTCAAGTTGAAAAAACATTGTAAATAGAAAAATCAATCTGTGGCGATCGTAATATGTTTCAGATGGATTGGGATTGCTTACCAGTCTTAGATGGATCAGCTGTTGTAGCGGCTGTCTGCGTTGAAGGAATGTTTTGTTGAGTAACGAGTCCTTTCTTTGACTCCACAGCGGGAATATCCTCCTATAAAAGCACCCAAAGTCCATTATTAGCGATGGTTATAGAGCTTGAAATAATACTTTACAGCTATACAGTCTACACGCGTTGTTTCTCATCAAATTCGTACTCATCAAAGTAAATTTTATGACAACTACTCGCATCATAATTAAAATACATAATCATTGAAACTGATACGGTGATAAATTAGCTTCGACTACTCTACGGCGTCGGTAGATTTTTTATTTCTTTTCAATTTACCTTATCTTCGATAGGTTTTTGACTAGAATTTGTTTTACTGGAACGATTCGCAGAAGTATTATTACTATTTGTTTGCGGAGCAACGGCAGCTGAGGGCACTTTCTCAGCATTGCGAGACTTTTCCGGCGGCGAAGAAGGTTTTTCGGTGAATACATCCATATCCGATCCTTCTTTTTCCGATCCTTTCTTATTTATCTCTTTCTTCGAAGATTTTTTGCTCTTCTTCGATTTACCTACGTAATAACATGAGAAAATACGAAAATTAACCTTTATTATTGCCTCATCTCATCGCCAATATTATCACTAATAAACTTTAATCACTTTCGCTAACATCGGTACTTACGAATGTATGACGGTATAGATACGAATAAGAAAAAAAATTCCCTTCAATTAATACATTGGTTATATTTGTACTATACGCTAATACTGATAACGTTGCAGGCATTTTATTTTATTTTTTTCATTTCATTTCTCATACACGCTTAATTACCAACCCAGCAACGGGATCGTCTCATATACGTAATACGACGAATGTTTTTCACTGACTGAATACTCATTACAAATATATAGATATATAATACTCTCTCTCTAGACACAGTGGTATTTATTAATACGTGCGCAGGAAATGTGTAAACAATACGATTACGTACGTATACGACGTCGAAAAAAAAAAATTTTTAATGAGAAAAAAATGGGTAAAAAAACTACCAATCTGCTCGATATAAAAAATCTGTCGCGAAGATCGTCTTCGTTGTATTACTCTTCCTGTCTTCCATAAGTAAGTAAGACTAAAAATAGCTCGTCGTTTTGAAAACTTGGCTGTAAGAGAATTAATACATGTACACGCTCACACGAATACTCCACATCTAGCAGCATAAATCACACACACCCATCTTCGTGTAACAATATACCGAGGCTAATACGGGTTCAGTCGTTCTCTTCTACCAATATATCGGCGGTACGTTACATAATCGGCGAAAATCTCGACTCCCACGTTATCGTACTTGATACGTCTACACGACTACGAAATAAAATAAAAGCCAATCTTACTCGTCATTTTGACATTCAATTCGATAAGTTGGCAGTTAGTTACAGCTTCTAGTAGAACAATATTTCACTTTCATCAATAATTACGATGAGAGAAATGGACGAAAAACTTGACACGCTTCTCGTGTATTTTCAATTTCACGAATAATATCACAAGTTAACTATTATCCCGCGCATTTCACACGTCCAAAATATACTCACTACAAATTTCACTGAGCCGGTTTAGCTAGTCGGCCAAACAACTAAAAATTTACTAACGGGAATAATACAAAAACCCGGGTCCGAAAAAAGTAAAAAAAAAAAAAAAATTATAAAAAAATTAAAACGATCACATTCGAAAATTTAAATATATATCCGAATGTACATTGCACCACGAATGCAATGCCCGGATACCACCACACACTAGTTCAACACGTGCAAAGAAGATCGATACCGATAAAATTATCAAAATTGCCGGCAAATACCGAAATCAACGAGCCACCAACGACATCGACGAACTCGAGACGGAACCGCGGCACTACACCAACTAGCGACGTTTTTAAAAAGATGACCTACACTTTCGTTTCGATAAGTAGGTAGTTTCAAGGTCGTCGTCGTATTTCGAAAGAGAAATACCAAACCTTACCGCGACGGCGATGCTACAAGCCACATTGCCACGAAAACGTAAAGAATTTTTTATTTTTTTTTATCCCCCGATACGATATATTTTTTTCCACTCTTATTTCTCAAGAATCAATGTTATTCATTTTAGGCTATTGTCGAATAATATTTTGTTTAATTATTTACGAAAAAAGTAACGAACACAGCTACTATGGAACTAGCCGAGTAAATTAACGTACTAAATCCACGAATATCATCTTCCACGAAATAATCACAACCGAACGAAATTTATTCGAACTTTACTGTTTTCATTTTTATTGTTCTGAAAGAAAATAATTATCTATTAATTTATTCATGAATTCTTCGTTTAACCAATTACCCTCTCTACATCTTCCTTCTCATAATAAGTTTTACTACCGGTTTCACAATTTCATTATCTATTCTAACGAGTTAATCAACGTATGATATTTTAGAAAAAAAATTCAAACACGTAAGCTCGTATTATTATCTGCATATGGAAACTTGAAACTTGAGCACGCGAAAGAAAAAACAACGCGCGATTGTGATTTTTGAACAGAAATCTTTCACTTTTTTAAAACGTTTTAATTTTGTCATCTTCCATAATCAACTGAAATACTATCTCCGTTCGAACGATACGATGCATAAAATATTAATACGGAAAATTTCGAGGACACGTTCTAAATTTCTCGTTAACCAACATAATTATACAAAAACAATACAAAACTATGAACGGAGATGACTTAAATACACGAACGATTCAAACCATTTCGTACACTACGATTTATTTTTCCACCCAGAGCCACCAACTATTCTTATCGTGGTTAGAATTTCATTCGGAGAGCATTAGTTCGGAAAGAGAGACCGATATCTAGCGATATTTCGAAGTAATCGGTTTACTTTCGAGATAGATCAAGAAATAATTTATAGAATAATGATAACGACGTTGAAAAGACGAAAACAAAATATTATCCTGGCATCATCACGGTGCGTCCTTTACTGATCGTAGGAGTAACGATTACTCTTCATGAACTGTATCGAAGTTGTTATCAAAATAACAAAAGCATTTTACAGATTACCATATTCGTAACGATTTCGCCATTGGTAACCATGATCAAGGTTACATAAATGTTCATATTTTATCATCGCGTGGTCGCCTCTCCATCGACACCTACCAGCCATTTTGTGGTTTTAAATTAAAATTATGCACATCGTACGTCTACGTATGTTTATTGGAAAACGAAACGAGAAACTTTACCATCGTACTCGATAGGGTGGGTAAGCTTCGTTTTCTTTTTTCACTTCTATCGTTTGATTACATTTCGTAGAAAAATAAACCGGTGAAATGACCAGCTCTGAATGTATAATTTGGACGCACACACGATTACCATTGTCCATCGCGGCGCGACAACCTCAATACAATTATTAACATATTCCGTCCTTCGTCGATTCACTTTTTCAACTTCCTTCCAACTCGAAGCGAAATAATATGCAATGTTTCTCAATGAGACGTGTTTTACGATGCACATATAGTAGGAAGGTATTATTCATCGAGTACACACTGAAGTGCATCTGATATGTTTACTTTTTCAACGTTTTTCTTACGTAATGTAATATTGCTTGCATTACAAATACGAGTAGGCCTAGGATTTAGAAGAAGAAAAAAAGAACGTGTTAATATTGACACGCAAATATCGTGTATTTTAAGACTGGCGTCGGTGTGTTTTCAAATTTCTTCGGATACCCGTGTGTAGAGCGTCGGCGATATACAAACAATACAGCACGTCGAAGAAGCTACGTCATCGAATGTAATATCACGTACCTTGTAAACATTACCTACGTACGTATTCTAATTTATCGGAGTAACATCCACTACATTGCTATATCACACGCGGTATTACTCGAATGCAAATGTAAACTCATGTACCTTGAACTGATTTACATTTTCCGTTTGTCGTAGTTGTTGTCGTTGCTATTCTACGAACGATGAACGATTGTGGTGTATTTCAAACGAAGGAAACCACGCATACGCGAAAAATTTGCTACAAATAATCCGAGAATCCGTAAGGCCGAGTTAGGAAGACGAAAAAAGAACAAACAATAAATGAAAGACGAACCGTCTAACGATACCGATGATAACGAACGTACATCTATCTATCTATAGTTTACGTATCTTTCTATCGACTGCATACAAAAATATCAAATTTCAAACTCACCTTCGGCTACGCCTTGAGCATCACTGGCAGCATCGCCGTTCGTTTGTTTGGAAGCAGCGACAGAAGAAGAAGCAGCGTTCGCGTTATTTTGAGCAGAAGATTTAGATGCGGCTGACGATCCGGCTGCGGTATTCTGATGAGACGACTTCTTGGTGTTCTGCTCGAGGACGACGCTAGCATCGGCGGTACTCTCTTTAGAGCGATTTTTCGTTTTGGCGGACGGATTGGGTGCTTTGTCGTCCTTGGCGGCGGCAGTAGTAGTAGTAGTAGAAACGATCGTGTTTTTATCAGCGGACGCGGCAGAAGCGGCCGCCGTCTTAGACGGGAATGGCTGGCCGAACGGTGCCGGAGACGTAGCGATGGGCGACGGTTTCTCGCTACCCGGTCCAGACGTTTGTAACGCGCTGGTCGGCGGTTTCTGTTGCTGCTGTTGGGAGGCGGATATCGGGGCCGATTTCGACGAATCGCTTTTCGACAGCTGAGTGGCGCCAGCTGGAGGACCGGCCGAAGGCAGTGATTGACTTGGGGCAGCAGCCGAGTTGGCGAATTGCTTTGCAGTCTGCGACGGTGGCGCGGTTGCGGTAGGCTGATGCGATTTGGCCAGCGCGGCCGGCGCCGGGATCGAGTCCGCTTCGTCGGATGGAGCTGCGCTCTGTTGAATACCCTGTTTAGCGGCGGTCGTCGGCTTCTTGCACGACAACGAACAAGATTCATTACTATCATCTAAGACTACGGTACTACTGGTAACGGAAGGTGCTTTTTGTCCGTCTTGCGACGGGGTAAGACTCGACGCAGTCGTTACGGCGGCTGCTGTAGTTGACAACGACGATTGCGAGGAACCGATCGACGATGAAGTGGAAACGACCGATGCGGCGGATATGGTCGTTTCGGCTGCGACATCTTTCGACTGTTTCTTACCAACGGCTGTAACCGGAGCGCCGACGACTCCGCTAGACGACGATTTTGATCCGGTTGTCGCCGACGGCGTGGACGCTGCTGCGGCGCCAGCGGCCGACGGCGTCGTACCGCTTTCCGGCCACGACGACGTCGGCGATGGCTTACCGGCCGATGTGGCCGCTTCTACGGGCGTCGCCGATACTGCCGATGACGCCGACGATTCTTCCCTAGTCGGACGCTTGTAATCCATTGGTTGTTTAAATTGCGACGCGTTGGCTGGCGCGTTCGCAGAAGACTTAATTGAATTGACTACGGGAGAAGGTTCTATACTATTACTACTATCGTTGACGACAGCAGCGTTTTGTAAACTATTGGCGACCGCCGAAGGAGCACCGCCCACGTTACTTGGTAACGACGATGTGGCTGCGATAGCCGAACTGGTGGTCGTCGCCGTAGCCGAAGCCGCCGTACAAGACTTGTTGTACTCGGGTTTCGATGCCGACGACGTAGACGACGACAGATACGACGCAGCGTTCGCCGATGTTGCGGAAGAAGAAGATGAAGCGTTTTTATCGTTACCGTTCATAACGTTTGCCGGCGACGATTCTTTTTTAGTCGCCGAAACCGTCATCGCACCGCCGTTCGTCGGCCCCGAAGATGCTTCCATTGCGAGTTTACTAACATTTGTCGCGAATTCTACACGTACTTGACTCACGATTGCCTGCAAAGTAAAGTAAACAAGTACGTAATTAAAATAAGATTCTACATTGGTCCGAAATTCGAGGAACATATACTAATAGAACACGAATATAGGTGGCCGAAGTGCATTTAGCGTACCTCGTTATCTTCGTTTTTCTCGTTAGTCTTATCATTTTGTTGCTGCGGTTCGTTATCGAACAAATTCAGCTCTTCTCCGGTATTCGGATTAACAATTTTCACACGATTTTTACGATCCTTCGTCGGCAACTTGGCAGCTTGATGCGGTTGTTGTTGTTGTTGCTGCTGCTGTTGTTGCTGTTGCTGCTGGTGCGAATAATGCGCTAATTGATTAACCGGCTGGAACATCATCGGAGCTGGAACGCTCGAATTACTATATAATGATGTCTGATTCGATGACCGTACATTATTGGCCGTAGGCTGCCTTAGAGCTTGGTATGCCGGTAAAGGGACTGTAGAAGAGGGTAAAAAAATTCACCATTAGATATCGTATTTGTATTTGTATTTTTTTTTATTACTATTCTGTTTTACTATTCACGTCGTGAAATGAAATTCCAATCACACAACAGTTACAAAGTACTACTTACAATTTTGCGTAGAAGGAGGATTCTGCGATGTTAAATAAATATTCGTGTACTGGTCGTTCCCATAATGACTGAATACCGTATTATTATTCGGATTTGGTAAAGGTGACGTTAGCTGCAAAGATAAATAAAAAGATTGGTAAATTAAGCGATTTACTCGTCGACTAAATATTTAAATGAAAAAAAAATTGATTTAAAAAAAACATTACAGATTATTGTACTCCGAAGTTACGATGATCACGGTTACATTGGTACGAGGTGAGAGGGGAAGTGCTTATTCGAATTGTTTGCATATTATAAAATACATTTTTTAGAGAATTGTCAAAAAAATATTAAATCACGATCGGAATATTAAAAAAAAAAAAAAAAAAAAAAATCGAAAAGTTTACCAATTGAATAAAAAAATATAAATTCATTCGTTAAATTTCATCCAGCTTTTTAGATACTTTTTGAGGTACACAGAGAAAGGGGTTGCATGTGTAACTGGATGTAGATCTTGTATTCTTAAAATTCATTTAGAAACAAAAAATAAAAAAATTTTTATACACAGCGTCATCTTTAGAAGCAAATGATCATCTAAAATGTTATGAAAATCACACCCAACAAATTTTCCATTTCAAACGATAAAAATTTCATCAGTAATCTTGTAAAATAATTTGAATCAGAATAGAAAAATAATCACACAAAGAATTAAACAAACAAGGCCTCATACCGATTTAGTTTACCGGGATGGAAAAAATTCAATGATCAAAATAAATAAAATCTAAAAAAAATTAGGCCTTCAATTTTTTTAATATTATTATTCGCCTATCTGTTAAATATGCACACTATTTTTGTGCTGAAAAATCGTCATCACTTTCTCTTCAATTTCACTCGATTTCAATAAAATCTATACTAAACATGGTCATAAAAAAGACGTTCAGCTGCGGTACATTGTTCTCTGGCCTGCTGAGTTCTAAGAGTCTGGACAGAAAAATCTTAAGCTAAAAAATTGATTCACTTTTGTTATTTTGAACGACAAATAAGGTGAATGAAATTTTTTCCACTGGAAAAAAAACACCGAGGAGAGGCCTCCAGACACCTTGCTCGGCCCTCAATTCGAAATTTCTCATCTCCAAAACGAGACAGGTAGAAAGGGAACCAATGTACATTCGCAGTCGTATTATTAATATCAATACGAATGTGGATGGAGGGGACGGGGAGGAAGATAGATAAAATCCATTATGGAAAAATATTAGATATTTTTCATTGCTTCGAATATATTTTTCAAGTTAATTATCAACACGCTTATTCAACTCGTTGTTTCACGGTGACAGAAAAAGTGCTCGTAGGTCATCGTAACGTCGGATCACCTTCTCTTCAATCAGCAATTATGTAAATTACTCACCAGTGGTAATTGCATAAACTGATTCGGATAAGCCTGCAACAATAAATTGAAAAGAAAAATTAAAATTAGTATGTATACCTTTTAAATGAGATATTCTAATGTTTAAATTTGCTTCGTGATGATTTTCAGCCTAATTTTCTACGTTATGTTGTCAATAAAAAACCAGGCTATTATGGACTATGGACATAAGGCGGATGGATGGGAGGGCGGAGGTATCAATGAAATACATTTTGTTGTTCTAGAAGACGACTGAGATCATTTTAGACAATGCCGGATACATTTTCCTTGTCATTTTTTTATTACCACCCCCCCCCCTCACAAAACTAAAAATCATTTGCACAACTCGATATTGAACAAAATCGATCAAATTTAGGCAGTAGGCTTGGATCGGTAGCAAATTTTATATTTTTGAATGGGGATAAATTTCGGTCAAAATTCAGTTATGCCCTAATTTGAGGGAGGGGGTACTGAGGGGCTAAAACGGAAAAAATGATTCATTTTTAAGCCAATCGATAGCGAATGAAAAGTTGAATAACAAATCCAAAAATCAGTTTCCTAGGTCAATTAGGAGGGGAGATGTGGGTGGAAGTTCTCCTTTTTGACCTTGAAAAAAAAACTCTCCCACGCATATCTCCCATTCAAATTGGACTAGCAGGTTGAAATTTGGTACGCACATTTAGTACGGGTCCTAGATGTGCCTTTAAGGGGGTTTTAACTTTTCAGCTTCATCGTACCCCTCTCACAGGCCTAAAAATATAGTTTTTCACTAGATATTTTTCATTTTGCAAATTTTTTCCACACATATCTCTCTTCCAAATTGACCTGGAGGGTTGAAATTCGGTATGTGGATTTGGTAAGGGTCCTAGACCTGTTTTCCGGAAGAGTGGGGGGAGGGGTTCCTGATATTCATCAAATATTCATTCCAACATCTACCTCTACCCCTTACTACTACTCAAGAAAAAAAGCGTATTTCTTTCTTTTTTTTAAATTCATGAATAAGCAATTTGCATATCTCCTTCACAACAAAAAAAAAAAGAAATCAGGCTCAAAAAGTAAACCATGCGATACTTCTTACTACCAATACAGAAACTCAAAATATTTCTGTGGCTCGATGTAAAACGTAAAAATAGCTTTTGACATTTGTAATATTTGAACAGAAAAATTCAAATGGAAAGGAGGTCGGAAAATCTAATATTTTGAACGAGAACAACAATTTTTCAGCTCGATTTTCCATGTCATATTGCCAATGAAAACCAGGATATTACGGTCTATCGACCTGCACCAGATGAGGGGTACGGGGGAGAGGATATCAACAAAATCCGTTTTCGGATCCTAGAAGACCAATATGACCATTTTTTGCCACGTCAGATATTTATTTTAATTTTTTTCGCCGAAATTAAAAATCATTTGTCAGCTTGATACAGATCACACATTTGGGAAATGGGCTCAGATTGGCGGCAGATTTAATATTCCAAGACGAGGCTGACCTCGGGTCAAAATTCAGTCATGTCCAAATTTGGGAGAGGGGGTGCTGAGTGACTAAAATGACAAAAATTCTTCCTTTTTGAGCCAATCAATAAACAATCCGAAGTTGTATAACATAAACAAAAATCAATCTCCTAGGTCAATTACGACGGGAGATATGAGGGGTTTCCTCCTTTTGACCTTGAGAAAGAACTGCTTCCCCCCCTCCCAAATTGAGCTAGGAAGTTGAAATTTGGCATATAGACTCAGTAAGGGTCACGAATATGCCTTTTGGTGGATGGAGGGAAGGAGGGAGTTCAACTTTTCAAACCCATAACAACCTCTCATCACTTTTCCCAAAATGTAGTTTTTGGTCTTTTTTTTTTACGTTTTAAATTTGTTCCTCGCATAACTCCGCTCTAAATTGAGTTGAGAAATTGAAATTTGGCAGGTGCGTTCAGTAGTAGACCCCCCCCCCTCTCTCACCTCGAAACATTCTTATATTTTTGCTTACGCCACAAATATCTTTTTTTTTCTATTCGTCTCATACCTTTCGTAATATTCTAAAATCATCGGATTACCTCTGGAAACGTCTTATTGTCGGTACAACTGACTAGTTTACACGTCATCGAGACATATGCACTTCACATTTACACACGTCACACATTTGAAATCACACCACACCGCCACAGACACTCGTAAAATTAGTACGTAGACGTACGTGTATCGTATAACCCTATCTACGTACCAGCACCAGTACAATTATAAATTTCCACGAGGCACTCGTATCAACGTGAACAGAACATACACGCACACGTACCTACACCAACACCACAACTCCTCAGAGCAAACTCCACCATCATGGCTGATAAATCGATACTCGAAAATTGGTTAAATACATCAGATAGCGATAACAAACCAACCGCCAAACGTGGTAAATCTACAAGGCGAAAATACTACGATTTGATTTTTCGCTTCCTATTTCTTGGTAATAAATAAAGAGTATGTGTGTTCGCGTTACCTAAACCTATGTGTAGTTATACTTAGCTAGGTAAACGTATAACAATATAATTTGTACGATGGGTACGTTTTTATTGAAGGCATAGGCAGTACAGTCCGATATCGTACGCATAGCATAGTACAATGGTATAACACGATGGCGGAGATTTTCTTTAAATAAAACTTCCTCATTATGATCTAGGTCAAATGGCAATACGAATCAACATCGCCCTCTCCAAAAATCAAACACCTATTCGCCGCAGTCGTCGTCACCTACTCGCATTCATGGCAACACGTGTACATTATACAATGTACACGGTACAGCACATGTAAAAAAAATTTACGTTTTAATAACACTACCTACATTGATTATGATACGAATGTATTATAGATGCATAATTAAGAACGGGCCATTGCCGAATAATTTTGAATTTTAATTGACATAATCTATCATCATAATTTTCAATAAGGTTTTTTTTCATTTTTAGCCACGATAAATGGCAACACAAACAAAACAAGAGGGAGTTTTTCGTTCTATAAACCAAGAAGTACATTTCGATTTTTTTCCTAGTGAATTTTGAATTTTTTAAGGGGCGAGGGGAGGGGGTGTTTTTTTTTTACTTTTTTTACTATACAGGGCGTGTATAATTGCCAGGATTGTTATGTCCAGTGTCGATTGCTAGATTTGATTGTTTAGTTTAATTTTGGAGATGAAGAAAAGGAATTTGTCAATGTCGTCTTCATTGTCGGGTATGTTTAGGTTGGTTGTTTGGATTAAAAGAGACTTCTGAATAATCAAAATGTGATGATTTTTACCAAAAAGCGTGAGAAACAGAGGGAAGAATTTAATCGATTTGGTACGCTTTATAATCCGTTAAAACCAAAATTTTCAGCAACTGAAGTTAATTAGGGAACGTTTGGTACGAGGTTTTGAAATGGCTAAAAATGATCAAAATTTAGATGGTGGGAGGGAGGGAGGGAGGGAGACGGTGGAAAGTCAACATCCATTACTAATTTATTGTCGAAAAACACCCAAAATGGGTAATAAACAAAGCAAACTGGCTCTCTCTATAGAAATTCGATGCAACAAATCGACCTTTCTCTCTCTCAGGATAATGTAGATCTTCTTATCGAGTCTTTCTCTGAATCAATCATAAAAGCTGCCGAATTATGTATCCCTAAATCCTCCTGAAAAATTCCAAAAAAAGTTGTACCCTGGTGATGTGAAAAATTGAAAATCGCTAGAAAAGAAAGTTCAAAAAATCACCCACCCTAGAAAACCTCGTTGAATTAATAAAAAGAAATGGACTTTTGCTAGACATTTAAACCGAACCAAATAACGAGAAAGTTGGAAGGAATTTATGTTTTTAGCTTTGATTTCCTAAACCATATTTTCAGAGCGAACCAGCCTATTCCGCTCTATCAACCTACGGAAGATGCCCGGCGAAAGGAGGGAAAAGTACCAACAATATAAATTTTAAGGTCTTATTAGACAATTAAGATCATTTATAAGCAGATTGAATATTTATTCTTTCTATTTTATTTTTTTTTTTCGCCAAAAAAACCCAAATCATTTACTCGGCTCAATACAAACCAAAATCGCTCAAAATCCACCTATGATCTTGGATTGGTGACGGGTTTGATTGTATGTGAGCGGCGATGATCTTGAGTCAAAATTCAGTACAGCCCAAAATTGAGTGAAGGGATGCTTTGAAGATGGGTGGTTGAGGAGGGGAGGGGGTAAAATAACAAAAATTGTTCGTTTCAAAGTCAATCGGTGGACAATCAAAAACTATCGCCAAAAAACCAAAATCATTTACTCGGCTCAATACAAACCAAAATCGCTCAAAATCGACCTATGATCTTGGATTGGTGATGGGTTTGATTGTATGTGAGCGGGGATGATTTTGAGTCAAAACTCAGCAAAGCCCAAAATTGAGCGAAGGGATGGTTTAATGGTGGGTGGTTGAAGTATGAGGGGGGGGGGTAAAAATAACAAAAATCGTTCGTTTCAAAGTCAATCGGTGGAGAATCAAAAACTATACAACTAATGTCATCCTTTTAGATCAATCACGAGGGCAGATATGATTTTTCCCCTCTTTTTCTGAATTTGAAAAAGTACGACCGACTTGTGTTGGGTGGTTAAAACTTGTCACTTAATGTCCTAGGTGTGCCTCTTCTGCGGTTCGACTTTTTAGCCCCATTGCTTCCTCTCACAGCCCCCAAAAAATGAGTAGTTTTTTGGTCAATTTTTCTCTATTTTAGCTTAAATTTCTATGTCATAAGGTCAATGAAAACCAAGCTATTACGATTTATCGACTGACGATGAGAGAGGGGGAGGGAATACCAACAAAATCCCATTTTAGAGTCTTAGAAGACCACCAAGACCATTTCTGAAGATATTGGATATTTGTCGTAATGTTTTCATTTCATTTTATCCCCCTCCCCTCCTCAGAATAAAATCATTTACTCCACTCGATACCGACCAAAATAGCCAGAATTTGGCCATTACGCTCGGTTTGGTGGTGGATTAGATATTTATAAGTGGCAATGACCTTGGGTCAAAATTCAGTCATGTCCAAATTTGAGGGAGGAGGTGCTGAGGGGCGAAAATCGCAAAAATTTTTCCATCTGCGGATCCGATCATCAACTGAAAATCCCAAGTTGTATGACATATCCGAAAATTAGCCACCTAGGTCAATTGGGAGGGGTGATAGGGTGGGGGGAACCTTTTTTATCTTAAAAATAGGCTGTTTCGCCGTAATGTCCCGTTTAAATTGAGGCAAGGAAATCGAAATTTGACATGCATATTTATTACGAGTCTTGAATGCGCTTGAGTGCTGCTTTTTTTCATTCCAATTTCCACGAATGGAATAATTAACATTGCATCAAATTTTTACAAAAATCAGTTTAAAAAAGCAACGTATTACGATGTTTTTTTTTTTTTCAAATAAACCACCGATGTGATATTTATACCGAAGCTAAATGATGAATAGGCACTTCGTACGAGTAGATTTGATATATTTATACATCGATTAATTTCAATATTCTCTCTTAACGTGATACCTTTAGGCCAACTCGTTATAAATACAATTTAGACGTATTTTTAGCACACCACAACAAAATAACAGCTGATATCTTCGTCTACGTGCAAAATATTCATCGTCTGCTATATTTAAAGCATGCATAGACTGTGTGTGTGTGTGTGTGTAACGATACACGCGCAAAATGCGAATATTTTTTCGCTAGCTAAACCTAGTCTGTAAAGGTAACATTATCGACACATTCGTATACCCTTAGTTCATTCGCACAACGCTACGAGAACACATATTTATCGCATACCATCGACTATCCCTTTTCTTAATTACAATCACTTTATGTACCAATGGATCAGACAACATGCACGAAGCACAGCAGACTACTAAGCCGATAAATGAACCGATCCTCTCACTTTTAAACCTTTCGAGAAAAGACAGCGGATGTGATCCGGTCTACTATATATGATTTCGCTTTCATACCCACCATTGATAAAATTAAAGGTGTAATAGGTCTGGGTATACCTGCCAGTACAGACTACAGAGGCTACAGACTAACCATTGCAGATAAAATCAACGACGAGACGTGTCAAGGGAGGAGGTAGCTCAGGCTAGATTTATCTGGGGGCGTGAGCCTGCTTTCCATTCGATTCAGGTGAGCTATGTAAGCATAAGAGCACAGCGATACATTCCAGATACAAATATGTCCCTGAAAAGGGCAGGAGGGTGTGTAATCAGATCCTTGCACGGGAAATGTGAAAAAAAAAAATTGTTAGAAAAGGGAACGATTCAACCATTGTGAATAATCAAACGAAACGTTTCCGCTCCTCAGCAACTGAATAACGACTCTAGCTGGATACGAATGAAAATTATTGGCGGAAAAAAAATTGAATATCATCGTTACATTTTTTTCATCGGGTAACTTCGCCATAAGGCTTTTATATACTTACTATGAATGGTTGTCTTGTTGAGGTCATGTGTGTCATACCTCTGGTATTTTGGTTATGGGGAACGTTACGAGGATTATAATACATCTGAAAATGAAAAAAAATTAATCAATATGTAATCAAATTATGAACTTCAATTATACACAAATATATGTTCTTTAAGTATGCCTTAATCGATTCTATAACTACAATATTCAAAAAAAAAAAAAAAAAAATACTACAAATGTTTGTTTCGATTGATCGAAGCAGTAATAAAAAAATACCATTATAATGCTTACCCTAGTAGATGGATTAAAAGTAGTATAATTCATATGTGGTTGAAATGATGCTGCTGAAACAGAAGGAAAAATTGTATCAGTCAAATTCTTGAAATTTCGACACATCCAGATCATTATATAATAATTGAAAAGAAAAATTGTAGTTCTTGTTGAACAGCAAATTTAGATCTGGCCTTTCAAAAACAAATATAGATTTTTTTGAACTCATCATCCTCCCTTCAATGCTCAGCTGTCTATTGGTTGCCTCGAACTGAATTTCATGATTTATTTTTCTTCATATTTTGATGTTCTATTCGTTTTATACTTCTAGCCGATTCACCTCTTAGTGATTTTTTTCCCTTGCATGATAAATTGAAAAATGCCTACATCTTTGATTTTCCATAACACATAACAGAGTTTGAAATGTCATTTAACAACTCAGAAAGTGCGAAAACACTCGATGAAAATCTTCAAAAAGCACTAATCTTATTGTATTTTGAACGATTAAATGACGAAAAACGACTTAAAAGTAGACTATGAATTTCAAAAAATCCGGTTAAAGACGCAAAAAAATGGCTCAAAGTGTCGATTTATAGCTCAAAAAATAAGAAAAAATGAAAAAAAAATTCAACCAGCGAATTAAATGAGATAAAAATTGCTCTTAATTGTAAATTTATAGCTCAAAAATCATGAAAATTCAAAAAAAATCTTCAAAAAACGTCAATTTTTTCCTGTCACGATGTTAAATGACGAAAAAATCGTAACTGAAAAAGTATTGGAAAGCCGGGTTAAGTGATGAATAAATTGTTTAAAACGCCTTTCGACAACTCAAAAACACAAGAAAACGAAAAAAAAATCTTAAAAAATTAGGTGAAATGAAAAAACTGCACAAATTGGTTTTATACAGCTCAAAAGAGTAAAAAATGAAAAAAAATCAGAAAAGTTTGTTTTTTGCAATTTTTAAGCAAAATAATGAGAAAAATCATTCAAAATGTTACTTCATAGTTTAAAAATCTAAAAAAAAGTGAAAAAAATCAAAAACGATACTTTTTACTTTTAAACAGAAAAATGATCAGAAAATCATTTAAAAAAAGACTTCCTATCTTTTAGAATCAGAATCCACCCTCCCCTCCCCATCAAAAAAATATTAAAAAATTGATAATATTATGAAAAAATTATTCAGAATACTTTTTTTTTTAATTCAAAAACCATGAAAAAACAAAAAATTAATTTTAAAATATGAAAAATGATGAACAGTTGCCTAAGAAGTCATTTCACGACTACAAAACGCGAAAAAAGCCGAAAAAAATTTTAAAGCACTAATAAAATGATAAAAAAATTATTCAAATTGTTAATTCACGGCTCAAAACAAGGAAAAACTAAAAAAAAAATCGTTAAAGAGAATAATTTTCCGAATTTTGCACGTAAAAGAGTGAAAAAAAATCACACAAAATGATAATTTACAGCACAATAATTACAAAAACCACGAAAAAAAAATGGTAGAACTCTTGAAAAATTATGATAAAATCATTCAAAATGCCATGATACAGTCCAAAAATACAAAAAAAAAAAAACTATTACAAATGCAAAAAAAATCACTCAAAATACTACTCAATAGCTTCAAAATTGCGAAAAATCAAAAAAAATCTTTAGAAAACAAGTTTATTTTCATAGCATAAATTGTCAGAAAAATCGTTCAAAATGTCACTTTATTGCTTAAAAATCACAAAAACCCGATCTTTCCCCCTTTGAGGATGTAAAATCAAAGAAAAATCTCCTAAAAATTCATTTCACAGTTCAAAAGACATAGAAAATGAAAGAAAATCAACAAAAAGCGTTAATTTTTCGCATTTTTTATTCTAAAATAGTGAAAAATATAACTCAATGTGTCATTTTACAACTCAAAAACCATGAAAAATGGAAAAAAAATTTCCTAAAAATTCCATTATGTCAGTTCAAAAATTGCAAAAAATTGCAAAAAAAAAAACTTTCAAAAAATAATCGCTTCTTCACTTTTTAAACGTGAAATAATATAAAAAATTAACTTAAAACGCCATTTCAAAAATACAGAAATTTGAGAAAAGTCAAAAAAATTTTTCAGGATATCTAACGGATTTTTTGTTTTTTCAAAAATGATTACTTTTTCACTACTTTTTTTAACCAAATTTTCAGAAACTTGTTTTATAATTTTTTCAAAAATATTTCGTTTCTTCAAGTATTTTCATTTTTTTCGTGACTTTTTCTTGAAAGTTGGATTGAATTCGCTTCTTTTTTTTCACTTTCACCGCTCATTTTCATAATCACTATTTCTTAACTATTTTCACTATTTGTTGGATACCTTGTTTTCGGAAATCGCTAATTTTTCGTTTTTGAAAAGTAAGATGATGGAACAAACAAATTACTCGTAATAATGATTTATTTGTCTGTTGGGAACGTAAAAACGAAGGAGGTTCGAAAAATCATTTATAATGTCATTTTAAAATTCTACAGAATTGTAAAAAACAAAATATCGATTTAAAAATGTTATCAAGTCACATAACAATATCAAAATTTATGACCTTTTTATTCACACTTTACATGATCTGGTGGTCACCCTGTACGCCCTGTTTTGCCTACAGTTCGATTAATTTATACTATTTACCTTCATTTAAAACCTTTAAAATTCGTTTGAGTTCATTCGAAAATATAAATAAAACAAATTTCAAGAAAATTACCCTACCTACCGTTAGTGCTTTTGACTTCAAAATTTATGGTAGGAGCTCGATTGATTATCGGTCAAAAACGACAGGTTCGGAGATTTCGATTAGAAAAATAACAATAAGACCCTTATTGCTAAGGAGCAGATGAATTAGGCGTCATAGCAATGACCTGCTCAAACTCAAATCATTTCAATTATCACCGCCCCTCACAATAAGACCAAATAATAAATTTCACTGACAAAGGTCTCTCCAACGCACACACCCACACAACTATACCCAAAGAAAGGCCCACAAATGTGTATCAGAAATCACGTATCCGTTGCTGGCGACTTACTTTGCTGCGGATAATGAGCCGGGGTTTTTGGATCATTAGGGGCTGCCGGTGGAGTACTGGCCGGTGTCGGGCCCTGAGAGTGCTGATTGGGCAACGATAGCACTGTCGGCGTCGATGTGGTTATACCTCCGTGCGGCGCCAATCCGTGCGCGTTCACTGTAATACCGGAAGCGACCGCCGATGTCTGCAAAGGCGTGCCCTGCACGTAATGCGACGTCTGTGGAGGCGCGTTCCCCGCGGGCGGTGCGGCTACCACTGTCGCCGCTGAATTTACTCCCAGAGGTACCGTGTTCAAAGGCTGATAATTCATGCCATTTCGCAGAGTATGACCTTTAAAAAAAAACAATAACAATATTAGTAATTCTATCGAATACTCAGCTTAAGATAATATAAATACATATAAAATGTTACAAGAGTATCGGTTAAAAAAAAAAAAATTCAACGTAATGCACATGGTATGGCATGTAATTTATGGAGACAAGTATATATGTAGATGGTAAGCATACTGCACAGATTATAGCCACGTGTTGTACCACACAAATCACGAAGGGGTTAACAACAACAACAACAACAACCTGCCACCGAGGGATTTCATTTTTATCGTAATAGGTAGGTAAAGGTATTTCCACGTGGATTTTATGTCGATGGGAAAAACCAACGAATATCGAGCTCTAACTTTTACCCTCGAACGAAAAAATAATACGTAATTCGCATACTCGTGCATTATATTAGTATTACAATATTCTAAATCGTAACACGTTTTATAAATTTCTGACATAAAATCTATGGAATTTATTTTCAAGTTTACCAACCCGTTGAGAGTTAAATTCCTATAGACATACTCGTATTTCAACGTGATGATATTTGAAACAGCAACGCACAAAACACGCAACGCATATCAATTTGTTTTACAACGATTTCATCATCTCACAATCATGTCAATTTTAAATTTATATGAATTACGATTTACAACATCGATATACATAAATGGACGAATTTATCAAAATTTTATTCATTAGTAAATGTAACTAAAAGTAATTCAAATCACGATTAAAGCATTCAAAAAAGGGGTTACGAGTGAATAAATTTTCAATCGAACAGAATTAATTATTTTTTAGAAAAAATTACAACAAGCCAATGAAAAATTTGCCTACATTTCATTCGAAGGGGCTGTATATTCATTTGTGTACATAAATTAGAATTATGAATAAACAGCCACAGACGTCATGGAGTTCAATGGTACCACTCGAACCCCCTCCCAATTTCCCTATTAGTAGCGCTGCGCAGAAATCTAAATGTATAATAAACGATCAGTTTAGAAATTTCGACCCAATAATCAATGCAAATGATGAACCTTGCAGACAAACATTTTTCCTGCAAATTTTGTCATGTACATATTTTGCCTATCTCCGTTATTGAAGGGGCAGCATTCGTTCGAATATAACAAGCCCCTTCAAATACTCACCATAGGCAAATTTTATACATAACCAAAAATACAGCAGAAGTTGCATACTATAAAAACCACCATTTAAAACCACGATTTGAGCAAATTTTTTGTTCTCAAAATTTTGTATTGCCTCATTATCCCCGTGTAAAATTTTGAAAACAAAAAATTTGCTCAAATCGTGGTTTTGAATGATAGTTCTTGTAGTAGGCATATTTTACTGTATTTTTGGTAATGTACAAAATTTGCCTATCTTGAGTATTCGAAGGGGCTTATTAAATTCAAACGAATGGTGTCCCTTCAATAACGAAGATAGGCAAAATGTGTATATGACAAAATTTGTCGGAAAAATTTTTATCTACAAGGTCTACCACTTGGATTCATGATTGGAAAAAAATTTTGCAATTGCTCATTTGTTATATTTTTACATTCCTATACAGCGTTACCTGTAGGGGAGGGGGTATATGAGCGATACCGTTGAACTGGCATCTACGGTCTATAATCCCCCTTTTACCATTGAAATCACTCAACCTTGGTGTAAAATCAATTCTGCAACTTACGAAAACAACCAAAAATAAACAAACAACACAAACGACTTTTATTACACCTTTGTCTGAACTATCTCTAATAAGTCATTTGCTTCTTCAAATAACATTACCGGAAAATAATTCAAAACATTTCACTGATAATTTTTTTTTACTTATAAGCTCGTTTAATTTCAAGATATTCGTGCCATGAACTGATATCGATACAGATATTTACACATTGCATAGATTATTACGCAAGCCACAGTACATTTGCAAATGAATTTAGAAAATTTATTATGATTGTCGCAAGATTTTATACGATGGCTGCTAAAGGAGGAGAAGAGGGGGGGGGGGCGCTTCTGTTGTCATGATTCTATCAAGAAATTCAACGCATCGGTGATACTTAATTTACGTTAAATTTTCAAAGTGGAGTCCAGTCAAACTCTTTCTTTTGTATTGCTTTTGTTTGGTCTATGATGTCCCAAAATGCAATTAAAATTTTAAAGCCAAAATTTGGTCAAAACTGACGAAGTAGTGAGTACGGTAGGTTGAAAAAAAAAATGAAATTCATAAATTTAGCTTATCTTTAGACACGCGATACACTTTCTGTCTCCCTTTTCTCCTTATCTATCGCTTATACAAGTCGAAAAAAATGTTTTGGACTTCTCATGCCGCGCTTAAATACATGATTCTTTGGGGAAGGAGAAGTGACTCAGAAGTTCGGTAATTTTGCCGCAGGCTTGTTGAAAGTTCATAAATCGAAGATTTTCATGATTGAGGGAGACGATCAAACTCAGCGATGTTTTATCTAGATCAGTTGTAGAGGTACTTGTAGGTATTGGAAGTGAAAAACTTGAAACCCCAGAAAAGTCACATTTGACTTCAACTTCCTAGCTCAATTTGAAGAGAAGATATGCTTGCCATAGACTTTAAAAATGAGAAAAACCAACCACAGAAAACTACATTTTTGGGGTTGTGAGGGGCGAAAGGGGGCTGAAAAGTTGAAACCTCCAAAATACGTATTTAGGACGCCTACTAAATTTACGTACCAAATTTTAAGCCCTTCGTCCAATTTGGAGGGAGGTCGAGATATTAATTCATAGAAAGCCTATTTTCTAGCTTCAAAAGGGGGAAAACCTCCGTACATCCCCTCCTAATTGACTTAAGAGGCTGATTTTTGGATGTAATGTGCAACTTTTCATTCTCCATAGATTGGTTTAAAAATGAACAATTTTTTCTATTTCAGCCCCTCAGCACCTCGCCTTCCCAATTTCAGCATAATTGAACTTTGATACAGGATCATCCCTAATTAAAAAAATAAATCCCCCACCAAAACAATCCCTATTACCCAAATTTGACCGATTCTGGTCGCTTTCAAGCTGCTTAAATGATTTTTAGGTACGATAAAAAAATTGATACATAAAACACTCGAAGGAATAAATATCTGACACGGTCAATAAAGGTCTACATGGTCATCAAGGACCCCAAAACGGATCTTATTGATACTCCCCCTCCATTCGTCGTAGTTCGATAGTAATATCCTGGTTTTTATAGACAATATAATTATGACACAGAAAATCAAGATGAAAAACGACGCAATAGATATGGACGGAACCTACCTTACACCATTTGAAGTGAACCTTTTCCAACAAAAACACCATTTCGATGCGAGTTAGCGATATGTACAATGAATTCGACACTTTGCGATGTATATTCCACTCGAGAAGTTTTACCAACACTATAGCTCGAATAAAACTCAACGAATCGAGCTGAAATTTTTACTGTAGGTTTAGCGTAAGTCGAATTTCTGAATATTCCTTTCAACATCGAGCTAGACGATTTGCAACACGTGCGTGTATTTCAGTGTGTTCTATATATAATTCGAAAAACGTGTTCGACTCAAAATATAAGCACATTATTTTGCTGATACTGCTGTCAAAACAACGCACACCTCCTCTTTAAACTAAATCCTTCGTACGCCTACACAGTTTTTCTCGTAATAATTTTGTCCGATGTTACTCCAGCGACCCTTACACCATCCATAATTGGATATTTTCCCCTACTGTCGTCTTCATTTTCAGACACAAGCACAGTATAGGATTTTTGCTATTTGTACGTCTACGAAAATTTATTATTCTGTCCAACTGACGATGTCTATTAACCCATCCGGGCATTGGCATGTCACATCTCCCTATACAGGCATACCACGCAGACGTGATTTCTTCCAACCACCCCCACGTTAAAATTAATCAAGGTTATCGACTTCTGATTAAGCTGAAAACATACTACGTAGGTACATATGTATATAATCAGCCCAGCCAGACGTGAATTTTTAATTGTTTCTGAATAAGTATTTGATTGTTTTCAACTACTGTAATCTGCAGTCTATCTCGATGTAATTTCTGCTCGACTCGATTTCTTATTCGCTTTCAACTCGGAAGTATCTTTTTTTTCACGAATAATACAATACGACACTAAATTTAAAGATAAAAGGAGAAAGGAAGAAAATGAAACATTTGGAGATAATCAAAATTGTTGTATTATGGGTACAGCGTAATAAATGGAATGAATCATATCGAAAACGAGAGTGAAATATTTATCGATAAACATCTTATCATTCTCAAACTAAAAGTATGCAAACGTTCTATAAGATAAAACTACTGTAGCTCGTTCGCAAACGATATATAAAGTAAATTTCAAGAATATACACAGAACACACTACACAGTACACTAAACAGTTCCAAGAATTTGAAAAATTTGATTAAAATGAACCAGTCAATGAGCACAAAGCATCGAACGTTGGCAAAATAATATAATATGGCATTCGAGTGAATTGTTTCATCATTCGTTGAATAAAAAAATTTCGTTCGGCTATGATTTTTTGCAATCAACTAGGAACTTTCAAAAGGTTCATCTTGGACTAATGCATCACTCCATTTGGAGGGGAGATAGGCAATAAATAAAATAAAAAAATACGCGAATTGTTTGATTCATGGAATGGGCAAAATGAGCAGATTGAGCACCTTGCGATGTTTTTCCTTGATCAGTGGTGGGTACTGGCAGATATTGAACTGAATAACTCACCCCCCCCCCCAACAAATTCAGTGTCCGTACTGAATTTATATATCGAGTCTCTAAGCTCTATTTCAATTTGAAGGGTATATATGAGAATAACAAACTCAAAAAATGATGAAAATTATCCAAAATTCTACCTTTTCGAGGAACGCGAGGGGGGGGCTGCAATACATCTGAAAAATCGAACCCGTCAAAAGGCATATATACAACCTTTACTAAATACACATACCAAATTTCAACCCTCCAGCTCAACTTGAAAGGAATATATGAGGACAAGCTCAAAAAATGATGAAAATTATCCAAAAAAATTACTTTTCTGGGAGGTGAGGGGAGGGGGCAAGAAAAGGTCTTTTTTCCAAGGTCAAAAAAGGGGAAAGCCCTCAGATTTTTCCTTCTAACTAACCGATGAGGTTTAGTTGTGGATACATCATCCATTGGTATAAAAACGGACAAGTTTGGTGATTCTTGTCCTTCAGCACTTCTTCTCGTATATTTAGTCATAACTTGAATTTTGACCTCACCGTCGTCCTCACTCATATTTATCAAACCCGAGCCAATTGGTCAGCAACTCTAGTCTCTATCGAGCAAATGAATCTATCTGCCTTTTCGGTTTTCTCCGATTACGATTCAAGAAACCGGTACATCTTTTTTCTATTTACCGTATTTGGTTGCCGTTCAGCGCATGCGCATCGGCTAATTTCTTATTTGAAGAACCAGTTCGACGTGTGCGCATCGGACATTTTTCCTTTTGAAAACCGGTTTGACACATGCGCATCAAGCATTTTCTAGAATAAAAAAACAGTTTGACGTGTGCGCATTGGACATTTTTTCGTTTGAAACCAGTTTGGCGCATGCGCATTAGACAATGTGATAAATCATAATCATGTAATCAAAAAATACTATTTTTATCAGCTTTCATTCAGGTTTTTGCAGTTATTCAGTTTTGGTCAAGAATCGATTACGATTTTAGACAGTTCAGTTTCAGATTTTTCATGTTTTAGGCTTGAGGTTTTATATACCAACCTTAAAAAACTGAAAAACTTGAAAATAATTTCAATCCTGTCTAATCCTATCTGTGTGATTGTACTTTCGTTCGGATACTTCTGATCCATTTCACTTCACCTCTATGAAAATCACAATCATTGTATGTACTTCTTTTGTTCAAAACTCAATAGTGAAATTCGCCAACGGCACACGTAGTGAGCTTCGTAATTCGGCATAACAAATTTCAACCATTTTCCTAAATGAAGGGACGGAAGGGGAGTGTAAGGAAACGCCTCTTATCAAGATAACAGAAGAAAATCCACATTTTTACCCCTCCATTAAGGGAGTAGGAAGCGGATTATGGGATATATTATAAGACTTTTGACTCTTGCTCAATCGATTGATTTGAGAACAAAACATATTTGCGACTTTTCAACTCCTCAGCATCCCTTTCCTAAATTTCAACATAATTTAATTTTGAATCAAAGTCAATCCCAGCCATATATACCTGATCGTTTGCGATTTTGGTCTGTATCGAACCGAGTAAATGATTTCATTCCTCGGAGTAGGGAGGAGGAGGAGCAGAAATAAAATAAATATCTGGCAAACGGGCTCAGAAATCGTATGAATTCGGTTCTAAGACCTCAAAACTGATCTACTTCATATTACCTCTCTACTCACCCACATCGGATGTTGGTCGATAGTCCGCAATAGTCTGATTTTCTTCGACAACATGGCATATAAAATTGGGGTAATAACCAAGATCACAACGGAAATTTTTTTTTTATCGAAACTCTCGAGAACTAAAAACGATCCGATGATTATTCACACAGCACGTGATGTACCTATTCGACGCAACACCATAATCTAATATAATTTTCCGAATCTGATTATGAGAAATAATTCAAAATCCAACCCTATCTATAATACCTATTTTCCTGTTCTATTTTTACTATTTACTCGACTCGCGATTCTCGTACATTTTTAATATTCAATTCGCACACAAACACATACATTGCACGAGCCTATGGTGGCGAGAATATTTCGCAATGTTTCACAATCACATACGTCGCTCGTTTATATTATTTATTTACTTACATCGCGCGCACACACACACAAACAAACAAACAAACAAACCAACCAGCCTACAAACACCATCCACACGACACACGAGTACTCCAAGTACTTCGCTTATACAACAATTAACGAGTACCATATTTCAATTTATTTCACACACTTCTCTCGACCGCCAGCCCTGTAACGTCCCGTGTTGGAAAAAATTATAACGCATACGTTAAATATGGATGGGCTCAAATCACATCGTACTCCATAGGCAACTGTGTACCGAATTGAGTAAGCTTTTGTAGGTACGTAGTTATACGATGCAGTCGGTGCACAACCAACAACTTCCATACTACGAACGAAAAAAAAAAAAAAAAATTCGGAACCACGATTAAATATCCTAAATCCGTATCGATCACAGACCTAGTTACAGGGTCACATGAGAACGAATACCCTCACATGCTCACACGTACACGTTTACCACATAATTAAGTTACGTAAACGTAGGTAGAGACAGTGCATGTGCAGAGTACTACATACGAATATAATATGGATGCTTCTGTTCGTTTAATCAAACTTGCAATGGTTTTTGCATGAGTCATGCCTGACCGGAAATGATAAAATGTCCACCATCGCATCGCCTCTATATGTTTACTCTCTACCCTTTTTTTTTTTATCAATTGTACATTTCAAATACGCGTGTGGCGACTGCTTAGCAAGGAAAGTTTTAAAAAAATTGATACATCGACAACAAAATACGTACATTAGATACATTGTTATTGCCTCCCCTCCATCTTCTATTCCATCGGATAATGTTAAGATTGTGCATCGCGTAAGTAGCTCGATACTTGGTTAAATTACACGGTAATTTGCACGAATTTGAAAAAAAATAATAATAATTACGATAACGAATACTTACGACGAGAATGGTCACACATACGAGACGATACGACTATCGAATAACGTCGAGAAAGAAAGAATGATAGCTAAGCTACGTATTGTACGTAACTGTCACGTGTTTACGCACGTCCATCAATTTGTCGGTTGAAGAAGAAAATTTTCCACGCGGGTGGCGTCGTTGTCGTCGAAAAATTATTACGTACATACGTCAAAATTCAATACCGCAGTGCAGGGTAAGAAGAGGCAATACCTTCGTATCGTAAACGTCATTTTATCAACTAACGCAACAAACAAAAACAGCCGGTAGTCTATTCGACTATTACATAGACATATATAGGATGGTAGCAATTCGTAATATTTTGGTAAAATAAAAAAAAAAAAACCTCGACGACGAAATTTAGACCGCAAATTCGACGATAATTTCGAGAAAACTCTCGCCTCTTTCTATTCGTATAAGACAACGGCGGTAGGATTGTAAAAATTAGATAGGTTTAGATATAGGCGCTTCAAGTTGGTGAACATGACTTTTGACCCGACCCATTGCTCGATTCTCGATACGAGTAAATTTTCTAATCGCATTCTTCGCATACTTTCACATCATTCCTTCTCATAGACGTATGGACAATGCGGTACACGAGAGATGGACGGTAGACGAAAAAAATTGGCCAATTTAGTCAACTTCGAATGAGTTGCTTTCTCAAAATCTGATTTTCGTTAAACATTGCAGTTCGAGGAATTATTCCATTCACAGCAAAAAGAAAAGCAAAGCTCGGATATAGTTCCCCTCGATTAGAAATTGGTATTCGAGTGAGTAGTTTGAAAACTCTCCAAGTACCATTAAGACCCTCACTAAATCTACATGCAAGCAAGATGTTCACCTCTCAGCTCAATTTGAAGGAGAGGTATACAAAGAATAAACTCGAAAAATAGCGAAAAACAGCTAAAAACTACTTCTTTGGGGCTCTGAGTAGTTGCAATAAGGCTGATAAGTCGAAACCCCCAAAAAACTCATCTAGAATTATCACTCAATGTACATATCAAATTTCAATTCCCTATATTAATTTGGACTCAAGAGGGGAGATATGCGTGGAACAAATTCAAACGAATAGAAAAATTGTCCAAAAACCACATTTTCCGGACTGCGAAGGGATGCAAATAGGGCTGAGAAGTCGAAACCCTGAAAAGGCACATATAGGTCCTCAACATACTCAATGTCAACTTCCTAGCTCAATTTGGAGAGAAAATCAACGTGGAACAGCCTCTTATTAAAGTCAAAAATGGGGAAACCCCCACCCACCTTTCCTAATCAGCGTAAAAGGGCGATTCTGGGATAAGTTACACAGCTTCTGATTCTCTGTCGATTGGCTAAAAAACACACGATTTATGAAATTTTAATCCTCCCAACCCCCCCTCCCCTCCTCCTTCCCCAATTTGGGCGCAATTAAATTTGAACTAAGGTCATCCACACTTATAAATATCAATTGCCGAAATTCAACCCATTTCAGTCAGTATAGAGTTGAATAAATGATGAATGGGGGGAGAGGGGGAGAGGAGGGACGAAAAAAAATAATAAAAAGGCTTACTTAAATATCAAACATGGCCAAAAATGCTCTCAGTAAACTTCTACAATAGAGTGGAATGGAAAAACTACATACCTCGAAGACGCTGTACAAAATTTAAGCAAGACATCTCAGCGGAGGGGGTGGGTGGTACCGGGGGCCCTTAAAGTAGGTCATTTTCGAAAAAATCAAGTTTTTCTCGATTATAACTCTCCATGAAAGTTCACATACAATATCCAAAAGGTACGATTTGAGTTTCTACGTTTCCCTGACTCATTGGATATCATTTTTAGGGTTCAAAATGAGCTTTGAAAGTTCGCAGATAGCGAAAACCAAATCTTTAACTGGAGAAATGCGCAGTCTGCGATACTCCGATTTTGATGAAACTCAGATAGTTGATAAGACCGTGTTAAAAAACTCCTACATCCAAATTTCCAGCTTTCTAAGTTGATTTTTCAATTTATTACGAATTTTTAAAGATTTGTTTGTTTGTAAAAATAAATTATGCACAAAATGTTATTTCTAATATATGATCCTATCTGAAGGAAAAATCTTTTTTCCCCCCCCCCCCCCCGTT
>FIZR01012330.1:0-13203 GCA_900060175.1 Ferrisia virgata
AAAAAAAAAAAAAAAAAAAAAAAAAAAAAAAAAAAAAAAAAAAAAAAACAACAATAAACGTGAGATGAAAATAAAAATAGCATACACGTGCATGAAAACTCGGAGATGGTTGAAAACTACGTCATAATAAATATAAATAAAATATCAACGAAATAGAATTACCAATTTACAAAAATTCGCCGACATGAAATCTTGTGGCTGGCATTTCATACGATGCCAAACCCAGTAAGGCCCTAGCTATACCGCAACGAAGTGAATTTCGTCGATATCAATGCGATTTCGACGTCGTCCAGGAGGTGACCATCGAGCACTATACTCCTTATATTATACTGTGCAATCGAACTACGACGAACGATCAACGCGCGTTTTATAAAACAATTTTCGACTATTAATCACAAAGATCGAAATTCTAATACGAATACTCGTCGATGACAACTCCGATTAAATCCGTAACAATATTTGATCCCCTCCGCGATGCCACCGCTACCGTCAGCGTCATTTCTATTAATTGGCAGAACATCACAGCACAGCCCAAATAATATAGAAAGATAGACGTACACAGATTACACACTTACACACATATACACGTATAACGTTTCTAATAATTGTTTCATTCAATTAACGAACGTCTAAATGCAGATAAGGAAGTTATAACGCGATTCCAAAATCTATATTGTTAGCTCGTCGCAGTCGTATTTGCAACTGAAGAAAATTTTTCTCCACTTTTCTATTTTTTTTTTTTTTTATTTTTTCGCACATTAGGTCAAAATGGACAAATTCATTATCAAAATGGACAATAAAATGTAGGCGTGAACGAATCGTAGACACGCGATCGATTCTCCCAGATATGTGAATATGTGACGTGATACTCGCCACATGGAACCAGTAGGGAAAAAAAAAAAAAAAAAAAAAACAAAAAATTATAAAAAAATGTGAAATGTGCACGACGATTATTACGAGAAGGAAGCTTAATCGTATAATCAAAATTCGTATACGTACAAACAACCCCTTCTTTCGTGCCTGCACTTTCGGATACAATGTTGCTCGTCCATAGTAATTGAGCATCCTATCCAATTAAATTAAAAAATTCGCGTACATAAGCGACTACGTGATACGAAAAAAAAAAAAAAAAAACAACCAAACCTACAAACAATGTTGTTTCAACGCTAAGCAAACGTGAAATTTCCGTGTAACAATTTATAAAAACAATGAATGAAACAAAGATACAAAGAGAAAAATATGGAGAGGAAAAAAAAGCGCGCTAATAAATCACCATGCAGGCTTCGACGATATGTTTTCATCTCGTCGAAATTTATTGTACTTTGTTTTAGCCGAATCGTTATCGTAAGTATACTTGGTGACTTCGAAAATCACGTATCGGTATATTGTTTCAAATTACGAGAAAAAACATATCGCCACGTAGCTTAATTTTCAATTAAAATTCGACTAAAGCCCACCTCATCGCTGGGTTGGGTATCTGATGACCCAAACTGATCAGCTTGGTTCTTCAATAAAGTGTATATTTTCGCATAAGGCGCTTTAATCACCTGCGGCATGGGGAAAAAGAAAAAAGAAAAATACTTAATAATACACATTCCGTTATCTACGAACCCTAGTACCATTCTTTGATCAGCGTATTCAGCAGTTTACCATATTTACCGGGTGTTCGGCATCAACCTCACCACGCTTATACCAGTGATAGGTCAATACATGAGACTTACATGTGTAATAGTTGGCATACCCAAACAATCGAAGGGACTGAGATAGACTATTTTTTTTTAACTTCATTCCGAAAAGTTATTATTACCACCTCACTAAAAATCTTTAAAATTAGTAGCAGTATCCCCCTCCCCCCCCCCACACACATACACAATGGTTCGAGCAGAAACTTCGAAGGTTACTTTCCAATGAAGAAAAAAAATATATAAATTTCATATATTCTTTTTTCATTGTGAAGCAACTTTTACGCTTTCTGTTCATGCTATTCAATTGGAGGTTTTAATGCTACTCATATTGAAGATTTTTTACTGCTGAGTTCATAATAACTTTTTCAGAGGTTACTAATAAAGAACTGAAAAAATTGAAAGTTTTTTAATTACATTTTTTTATACATAGTCTTTGATTTTTTCTAGTCATTTTTAGACAAAAATAGGGGAAAAAATCATAAAAAATGAGATTTACAGTACCTACTGAAAAGAGCAAACTTTTTTCTTCTAATAGCATCAATTCAATTGATGTGTCGTGAGGACGAATTTTTGAATGATTCAACAAAAATGATGAAAATTGAAGGTTTTAGTGCACGTTTTTCACATTATTTTATCAACTGTTGGCTTCCCCACGCTGCTAGTACAAAAACTAACTAAATAAAATCCTCTTTTCTCTCGAATAAATTCCAAATCTATACCTATTTTGGTTCTCAAGCTACACTCGCTTGAAAAACTTATACGAAATTGAAAAAAAAAATTTTTTGAATCAGATTAGCTCAGCCTTGCATCTCATAAGATAGGCAAGCATACATACATTGACTAGGTATGTGTTGCTTAGTCACTGGCAGAAATGCCTTATTTCTACCCTCAAAACACTCTGTATACTCTCGAGTATAAGTGGTATAAAAATTAAGGGAGGGGGGGGTGAAGTGGTTCGTAAAATATGACGAATTGACTGCAAAAAAAAAAAAATGACTAAAGATTTATAATTTTTTTAGTATTTTGTGAATAACTTTTGAAAAAGTTGAAAGATTTTCAATTTAACTGGGGAGCATCTTCAATACAGTGGTTGGAGTGGTAACTCTGAAGGTTGCATTCATACAAAGAAAAATAGTATCAACTAAAAAAATATATATTTCGTAATTTTTAGACAAAAATAGGAAAAAATTTTCTAATTTAGAAGGTAAAAGTGAGAAAAGTGAAACGATTGTGGCACGAGGCAGCGAATATAAGTGAGCGACAGTGCTAAAAAACAACTAAGAGTGGGAATGAAGTGGTTTGCAAACTGTGACGATGCATCTAAAACTACGTACAAAAAAGTGTAGTTGACAATTTTCTATTTTTTCAGTTCTTTATGAATGACTTTTGAAAAAGTTATTATGAACGTCACAATAAAAATCTCTAATATGAGTAGCATTAAAATCTCCCATTGAATAGCTTGAACAGAAACTTTAAAAGTTGCTTCACAATAAAAAAAAAATTACATAAAATTTATAAATTTTTTTCTTAGAAATTGGGTATTTTTCCGTTTTTTAACATTCAATATATTTTTTTTCTTCATTGGAAAGTAACCTGCGAAGTTTCTGCTCCAACCATTGTGTATGTGTGGGGGGAGGGGGGGAGGGGGATACTGCTACTAATTTTAAAGATTTTTAGTGAGGTGGTCATAATTACTGTTCAGAAGTTATACACAAGAACGTGAAAAAAATTGAAAATTTTCCACTACATTTTTCATAGGTATATCGTTACAGTTTGCAAACCACTTCCTCCCCACTCCAGTCTTGATTTTTTTCACCATAGTCGCTCACTTACATACTTAGCCTTATGGGGACAATCGTTTGACTTCTCTCACATTTAGCTTAAAAATTTGTGATTTTTTTCCTATTCTTGTCCAAAAATGATGAAATTTTTTTTCTTCAACTGATATTTTTTCTCTCCTTATAAATGCAACCCTCTAAAAAAGTTACAAAATTTTTGTAATTTTTTTGTTTTTTTATTCATTTTATCTTATTTTACGAACCACTTCATCGCCACTCTTGTTTTTTATACCACACGTACTCGAGAGCATATACTATGTTCTAGAGCAAACGGCAATTTTTTATCATTATAAATTTTTTTTCTATAAATTTCCAAAGAGAGTAGCACTTTAGGTTGAAAATGAAATTATAAAATAGTCTATCTCAGTTCCCTCGATTTTTTTGGTATGTTAACCATTACACATGTAAGTCTCATGCATTGACCTATCACTGGTATAAGCATGTCGAGGTTAATGCGGAACATCCGGTACATAACACGATTCCGAACGACGTAAAAAAATTATCGAAAAAGTAATAACAACAAAATAATAAAGAAAAAGAATAACAAACACTCACAGAGGCGTAAGAATATCAAGTAAAATAGAAAACCTGTCCAATATTTCGAAAATAAGATATCGAAAAAAAATATGGAATATTATGAAAGATACAAACGAAGATGGAAAAAAAGAAAAGAAAAAAAATTGTTAATAAAATAATTATTCCGTCGTTATTCGGTTTCAATAGAAAATAAAAACGAACCTGTATGAAATATTACAAATGAAAATTTTTTTTCAACTTACCTCCCACGATTCTCTGGTTAATTCGCTTAGATCGTCGGAGCTGCCTCTGGAACGTTTTTTGTCATCTTCTCCGTTACCTTCTTCATCGTCCCATAGTTCGGTATCGGAATTGACTAGTTCATAACCTCTTTCTGTGACTATTTCTTCGTCTAGATCGCCGTATAAATGAGGTACCCATATGTTTAAAAATTTATATAAATCGTCGACTCTGCGTAAAGTGAAGAAAAAAATTAAATAGCAAACAAGGATACGTTATATTATAATAATTGCAAACGTTAACGAACCTATTTCTGGGCACACTGAACCAATATTCCGGTCGCATTTTCTTTTTACCGTACGACATAATTGGAGTGGTTTTTGGTATACGTTTGTTCTTTGGTTTGCCCATTCTCAGACGCAAATACAGCGGAGGATCTTCGCAGGATCTAGCTGGTCTCGGAATCAGTTCTATGAAACATACGAACGTATCGTTAATAATTTGCAATAATACGATAAAACCGTGTGAGTACCTTTATGTAAATACAATTACATAGACGAACGAATAATTATGAGACATATTCAATCCGAATATAGAAGCATATTCATTACGTACGAATCAGAAAAACAAAAGTTATATTAACCATTGAAATAACAAGCTGATAATATGATCTTGTAGTGTATAAAAGAGCAGAACGAAGAAGAGGAAATAATAAATAATGGTAACAGAAAAGAAATTCATTTGTAATAATAAAAAAATTATCGTCAAGGATCGATGATGACCAATGTAGAAATAAATAATGTATTTTGATACTTTTCTCACCAAATGAGTAACCCATTCGATGTACTTTCACGAATCGATAAATTCTGAGATGAAGAAAATAGTGAAAAAAAGTAGAAAATGAAATATTGTTTATTAGCCAAAGTACATAAAAGAAAGAATTTCCAACCAATACTTCCCCAATTGATGAAAAATCTATTTAGCAAAGATACAAGCCAAATGATGATATCAATTACCTAGCTACCACGTACGTAAAATAGAAGGAAAAAAGTCTCAACAAAATTACTTTACAAGACTGAATGAAAAATTTGATGTAAGGAGGTTTGATTTGCATGATAATGATACCAAAAGCTTATGCAGTAACTTTGAGGGCTCAGTGTCTTCGGAATATGGTATTATATTTAATGAAGTCGTAAATAGGTAACATTTAGAAACTGTCTCATCAAGAATAGATTTTTTACAACTTGGGGGAGGGGAATGGGTGGAGAATTCTAGTACTCAGAATTATTTTTTACGGCCCACAAATAATACTCGATCATTTATTTTAAAATCCAAGGATAGAATTGATTTATCACTTTTAAGAACAAATATCGCGGTGAGTTGTTTCGATTTTTTTTTTTTTTTTTTTTTTTTTTGAAGATCGAAACGTATTAGGGCACAATAATGTCAAATAAACGAGGTAAAAATTTCACCTTGCTCCTCCTCCAGTAAGAATTTCACACCGGTACTGTAACGATTTTAAATTTGAAAAAAATTCCAAAATTTTTCCAACTGGAAATAGTTTTTGAACTTGAGCTCTTTTTTTTCAGACCATATAAGAATGAAATTTTTTCGTAAACTTCGATAGTTGGAAGAAAATTGAAAACATGTTGTAGAGATTTATCAACTCATTTGGTCCAAGGAAGGTAATTTTCAACATCTACCTTCCGTTCAACAAGAGTAAGAAAAGAAGAAAAAATTGCAAAAAAAAGTGAAAATATAGATATTTTGAGAACTCTATTAACAATGAAGTTCCAGATAGAAAATTGCCTTCAATTAGCTAGTATCGATAAACTCTCTATTTCACTTGACAAAGTCTCTGAGAAAAAATTTTCGATTATCTATCAATTTAGATAAAATTGAAATATTGCTCTTAATCGTCCAATGTTGAGTGATTTCCTTGAAAAAATTCCTACTACAGTTTTTCAGAAAATCGTGAAAAAAGGTAAAAAGTGAAATTTTTAAAAACAGCCGAAAGAAGGGAATGTGTAGAGAAAATTTGCCAATAAATAATAATATTAGGTATAAAATACAAAGATTACATACATGTAATAATTCTAAATTTTTAGACAATTTTTTTTTCGAAAATTGGCAAACTGAGTCAGTTTTTTGACTTTAAAAAATGATTGTGACTCCACCGTAAGTACATTTACAAAAAAATCGAAATTTGTCCTATCCTAGCAGATAATACCAAAGTTTACAAAAAAAATTGGTACTTTTCATATGAGCTCAAAAAATAGCCCCAAGTTCAAAAACTATTCAGAATGGTCTTTTTCGTTAAGAATGGTCGTCAGACTCATGAACAGGAATAGTCCAAAAGGATGCATAATCATCTTTTATCACGAGTTTTTGATCAAAAACATTAAATCAAAAACTTTACTCTTTCCTTTACTCAAATTTGACGTTTTATTTTATTATTTCTCAGAAAAATAAAGATTATACGTATATAAAATCATCATCAACACGAATTTTTGATAAAAACTTTAAATCAAAAATTAAGAACTTTTTTTTCATTTCTCTATTGTTTTAATTATTTAAGTTTTCATTTTTTTATTTATTTATTTTTTGGATTTTTCTATTTTTCAATCTATTTAGTGAGACATCTATATCAAAATTTTAACACAAAGTACAAAAGCCTTCAATTTTTTTTTCAAATTTTTCAGCTTTTTGAATTTTATATTTTTGAATTTTTTGAATTTTTCATTTTTTTTATTATTTAATTTTTATTATTTTCTCAATTTTATTGTTTTTTCCTACTTTTAAATTAAAAATTTTTCTATTTCTTCATTATTCAATTTTCTTAACTAGACATTCGTATCAACATTTTCACAGAAAGTGCAAAAGTAATCAATTTTTTTCAATTATTCAAATAATTTTTGTTATTTTTTATTTGACATGAATAAGTCTTAGGACTGGGGGTCATTCTGTGAAAGCGTTACACTTTTGATTTTTGTACTTTATGTTAAAATGTTAACATGAATATGTCTCAAGGATGGGAAAGTTTGATAAAACACAATGAAAGATGAGTATGGTTGATTTTTGGACTTTATGTAAAAATGTCTGAGCTGAATATTTGATTTTTGATTTAAAGTTTTTGATCAGAAACTCAGTATAAAGGATATGAAAATCATCGGGTAAAAAAATTGTGAACTTATCAATCGTTTTCAGCATTACATATCCATAATTTACAATTTTTTTGATCAGTTTTTTCATTTTTCAATTTTTTTAATTTTTTAATTTTTCTAATTAACACATCCAAGTCAACATTCCAACATCAAGTGCAAAAATCATCGATTTTTTTTCATTTTTCAAATTTTTTTATTCATCAATTTTTTTCTTTATTTTCTAATTTTCTAAATAACATTTCAACACAAAGTGCAAAAATTATTTATAACCATCTCTCAGGGCGAGTTTTTGATCAATAATTTCAAATCAAAAATCAAAAACGTCACACTTTTGAAAAATGACCCGCAGCCCTAAGACCATGTCAATATTCTCAGTTCATAGTTCAGTAGTAAGCAAATTTTGTATGCCAGAAACCCAATAAAATCAGAATAGTATGCATAAAACCAAACTTAATTTTTGAGAGAGAAAAAAATAAGAAAACTGAACGGAACTGCTGATAATAAAGATCCTATTTTCAGTTTAATTAACATCTTTCGCGTAAAATATTTTGAAAATCAAAAATCGAATTAAAAAAAATTCGTATTTGACTGTCATGGGAAAAATTTCCCTCCCATTTATATTACCTCAACCGCTATATTTTTAGATCATGAAATTATTCAGTTGTGTTGATCGACCACAAAACAACATTAAGAATTACCTAGCATGCAATTAGCAAGATAAAAATGGAAAAAAAAACATCACCAGTTGGATACTACGATTAAACCCTATCATCGTAAACAAAACGTGTGAACGATAGAAAAATAATACGTATTTTCCATTTACGAATCATACGAATTACGTATGTATTTTGAACATTACAAGACAGACGCAGATGCAGACGTAGACATAGACATAGACATAGACGTACAAGTAAACATAGGCGATATATAAAATGAAAATGAGTACAAGTGACATTCGTACTGATAAAAAACCATCCCAGACGACACAACAAACTTTCAATATGAAAGCAAACATTGAAAAAAAAAAAAAAAACAGGAAGTAAAAAAGCGCCAACTAAAACAACACAACGCTGAAAAATTTAGACTAAGTATGAAACAATACAATGCACATATGCGAGTAAAAATATGGCATTAAAACCGAAAAGAAAAAAAAAATTCAAGCATATGTATACGAGACAATTCACATATAGTACCAGGTACAGACACACTCATTTACCGCAATATATATATATATGTATATATTGTTTTCATATTCGTATTTGTGAGAAAAGAGGAGAAAAAAACATACCTAAATTTTCAAGCTGGGGAAACAGTGGTGCGTGAACTACAGGAAAAAAATAAAACGTGTCAGTGTTTCAATTACGAATAGTACGATACGATACAATGTACAGTACGTAAAAACTAACAAAACAATAGAGAAGAGGTGAATTTCATCATTTGCCAAAGTACCTATAATAAACTACGAAATACTACACGTTAAAATAATGAATGAGAAGCATTGCTCTATCAACAATAAGTACAAGATGAAATTCATCCCTATTATACCATACGTTTACATTTATACATTTTGTATCCATCTACCTACTAAAAACTATAGCCAATGTGCACTGTGCTAAATTCTTCTAAAATTATATAGTACTCTATACGAAAGCCGTAGTTTCACTTTCTATCTAGCTCATCAATGTACACCAACACTTACACACAGGTACCAATACACAGATACACTATATTGGTTTAATCTACAATATTATTACTGTATCGATGATGGCGTAGTGTGCGTCTGCTAAATTATTTAAATTAAAAAAAAAAACATCCTAATCCTCTCTCTCTCTCTCTCTCGCGCGAAAAAAGTGAACTGTAACCGATGTAACAACGTCAATCAACTACCAAAAGTCATCGCAGTTAGGGACTAGCTAAAGGTATTAATCGAGATGTTACTTTTTTCGAATTATGTTCAACTTACTGTCAAACGAGACAAACAACTCGGGCATATCTTCAACCGATACCATGCTACGGTAATCTAATCTTGGTCCAGCTGACTTGGTGCTGTCGCTTCGATTATGATGCTGTTGTCTGATGAACGAACTAACCGAGGAACGTCTGTAAGAAATTACACATCGATATTAATCACATTCATTATTCGTACGAATCGATGATTAACATTTAATACGAAGCTTTCGTATAGAAACATAGGAGGACATTCAAAACAATACTAGATAAATATTTTTACGCACGTAAATCATTCTATAAAAATACACATTCGATACCCACAGAAGAGGAAGGTAAATGCTAAAATTCAACACATAACAGCAAAACATCCCCATATAATATTGTATAGGTTACTAAATTCTAAACTATCGTCACAATCACAATCTTCGTCGTAAATCGAACAAGTACAACGATTGTAAACTAAGACGTAAAGAATTACCAATCATTTGTCATCAAATTCAGCGGCGAATAGAGGACGAAATCATATCGAGAGTAATTTTAAGTCATCGTAAACATCGGTTTTCAGTCTGATTTTCGTGCAATATTAGAATTATGTTGATGCGATGATTTTCCCTAATCAGTGGTAGGGGTAGAAGGTGATTTTGAAGTGCAAAATTCAGATCATCATAGGTCACATTCAGAACCCCGCTAAATCTACATGCCAGATTCATATACAAAAAATAAATAACAACATTTTCAAGATAGCAAGGAGGTGCAATGAGACTGTAAAAAAAAAAAAAAACTCCCAAAAGGCACTTCTGGTGTTGGCGGAGATTTTTTTAAAATCGTTACATAATTTAGTAACCGTTTAAAAAAAAAAAAAAAAACTTTCATTTTTGCATGAAAATATTTAAGTTACAAATACATGAGCCACCCCATTTTTTATTCGTTTGGTAGACTGATTTTCTATGCCATATTGTTAATGAAAAACAGACTATTACAGACAATTAGTGTAAGGTGGGGGGAGTGGGAGGTATCAATAAAGTCCGTTTTGGGGCTCGAGAAAACCATTGACACCATTTTGGCCATGTCAGATATTTATTATTGAAAAAAAATTTTATTTATATATTAATTTTTTTATCCCCCTTCTCCTCAAAAAAACCTAAAAATTATTTACTCGTCAGCTCGATACCGACCAGAATCGATCAAATTTGAGAAATGGGCTACGATTGGCCACGAATTTGATATTCCCGAGTGGGGATAATCTCGGGTTAAAATTCAGTTATGCCAAAATTTGGGGGAAAGGGTGCATAAAAGCTAAAATTGCAAAAATTGTTTCTTTTTAGACCAATCTATAGACAATCCAAAATTGTATAACATATCCAAAAATAAGCCTCCTACGTCAATTAGGAGAGAAGATATGAGGGGTTTTTACTTTTTTGGCCTTGAAACCCTATCACCCCTCCGAATCGAACTAGCAAGTTGGAATTTGGTATGTACATTTAGTAAGGGTCGTAGAGGCACCTATTGGAAGTTTTTACTTTCCAGCTTAATTTCACTGGCTTGCAGCTACGAAAATGTAGTTTTTTGATCGGGTTTCCTTATTTTTTCAGTTTATTCTTTGCATAACTCCCTTCCAAATAATTTGGTATGCATATTTAGTATAGGTCTTGGATGCGTCTTTTGAGGGTTTCAAGTGCTCAGCCTCATTGTACCTCCTTAAAACCTCGAAAATATAGTTTTTGGTCGGTTTTTCCTATCTTTTGAGTTTGTTCCTCGCATTTTGTTCCTTCTTAAACTGAGCTCAGAAATTAAAATTTGATATGTGTGCATTTTGGGGATGTAGACTTTCTAGCTTCATTGCATCTCCTATCCCCACCACTGATTAGGGATCGTGAAGTGATGCTTTTTTCAAAATTTTTAGTACCTTCCAGAAAATTATTGTGTTATTGGTTATTATCTGATGAATTTTTGTTGGTTATTGTTATTTATTGAAATATTTTTAAATTATGTTCAGCCTCCGGTTATTTTCATAAAAAAAAACCGGTTAGTGCCGGTTATCCTTTCCAAAAATAACGGTTACTCCGGAGCAAAAATAAAACCCGTTCCCCACACCTCTACTACATTGAATCTACGTATCAAATTTCAACTTACTAGCTCAATTTGGAAGGGAGTTATGCGAGGAACACACTCAAAACAAAAGTAAAACCGGCCAAAACCCAAATTTTCGACGTTACGAGGGCATGCAAAGGGTCTGAAAAGTCGAAACACCTTAAAAAACACATCTATGACTATTTTTCCATTTTTTTTGTATTTCTGTCAATTAGAAACGCAATTTTCAATATGTTTCTCATGTTTTTTTTTTTTTCCATATTATGATAATTTTCTACTTCTTTTATCGAATTTTGACCAATCAGCGTACGATTAAAAGGATCAAATAAGAAAGGGGAATGAGGGTCGTATTACGGACAAAGGACCTATTTAATCAAGTTGGACGGGGTGCCCCAATTGCTGAGCACGCCCCTGAGGTCTAGGTACAATTTCTGAAAAAATACAGATTAAAAAACGATTAATTTCATGGTCTTAGTTCTTGGTCAGATTCAGTTGAAAACACATAATTATTGTTGTTTTTTTTTTGAAAATCTCGATTCGTACAGAAATTCAAAGTACTCGATTCGCCACTAACGACACAACATTCGATAAAAAAATACACCATATCTACTCATCGTAAAACCCATTCCAGATATACCTACATTTAAACATAAATCTACGTAAGTAAAATACATACAATATACATACACACACGCACACACGCAGACACACAACATTGTTGGTGAAAAAAAAAATAAAGGTCAAATCATTAAATACATAATGTACAATACACACAACTAAAATACTAAGAATGCAACCATACAAAGCTAGAATCACAGCCAGAAAGCATCTAGTTAGATAATCTACTTTAAACACACAGCAACCAGCCATTACCAAACTCCAACAAGCGAGAAATGCGATGAACAATCAAAAAGAAAATAGTAGATACTTAAAATTTCCAAACAAATAGAAAAAAAAAACACGTCACAATAAAAACGATATACGGGATAGGAAGAGTTTTTTTCGATACAAGACGAATAAATAGTACGAATATGTATGTAAAGGCGGGTAGACAGCCACACAGGCTATGGAGTTCAGTCCAACATAAACTTACCCCACATTACTAATAAGCGAAGAGGGCGAAAACGAGGTAGCGAAACCTTCCTTTTTATGCGAATTCGATAGCACAGAAGAGGAAGGAATGGTAGCGCATCGTTGATGATGACGATGGTGATGGTGATGCTGGTGGCGATTAGTTGGCTCTGAATTGGTCTGGGATGTAGAGGAAGTAGAGGACGAGCCACTAGTGGGAGGGAATTGAAATTTATTACTGCTTTCCTCGCTAGGAGTTTTCGTTAAAAACAAACCAGTACCGAAATCCGTCACCATATTGATTGGCGAACTAAAGCGCACATATAAAAAGAACAAAACAAAAACAATAACAAAACACCGAGCATGTTAAACACGTTGCGTTCCTTAGAATGAAGAAGATGAAGAAGAAGAAGAAGAAGAAGAAATAGAAGGAAAAAAGTTGTACATATTTCACCCTTAGCTTTTTACCACCCTTTAAAAACAAAGCTATAAAAACACTTCGTTATAAGAATTAATTATTTCAACTAGATCTAGATAGTTTACTAGTTCATTTTATAATTTTATTTATTAGTTTTATTATTTGTTAGTTCCATTAATAAAAAAAAAAAAAAAAAAAAAAAAAAAAAAAAAAAAAAAAAAAAAAAAAAA
>FIZR01012333.1:0-33027 GCA_900060175.1 Ferrisia virgata
TTTTTTTTTTTTTTTTTTTTTTTTTTTTTTTTTTTTTTTTTTTTTTTTTTCAATTATTATAATGCCAACGAATGAAATGTCAAAAAACCTTTAAACGTGTTACATAACGTACCTACCTACTAAGGTTGGTAACTTGGTACCTATATTGAAATTATTGTGATGGAAATTCGAATACAAAAACACAATGATAAAAAAACCGCTCCAGTCCCGAAGTCTGAGAAATAATTCATTTCTGTTTCCAAGATATACCTACTTACTTAAACATCTATGTATCGATCGGATATTATACGTATATAGCATTCGAGTTTGGAATATGAATAAACGATTATCCATTGGGACGTCGTTGACTTCTCTCGAAAATACGGCGTATGTGTGCAAAATACTAATTTCTAAGATTTTACCTCTATATAGGTGTATATGGTATAGGTAGATGTACAGTGTGTTCATTAACTCCTTACCAGCTGGTATTCTTAGCGTGAATAGAAGCAACATGTTAGAAGTATCATCGAACTGATGATACGGAGGTCAATGTTCTAATTTAGTTTTCATACCTGTATACTGGGTGTCCCTCAGGTTGTAAAGAATAATTTTCCAAGAATACATCGATAGATTAAAATAAGCCACATACCTACTGATAGTTTTGTCTATTTTGTAACTTGAAATTTTTCCTTGGTAAATGTGCTTTTCTATCTTTTAGGTTTTTTTTTTTTTGTAAGGTGCAGGGGAGTAGTGAAAAAAAGTTGTGAAATGACGTCAAATGTATGTGGTAAAAATTTTAGGCTTATAATTTGACCCGTAATCAGTCCCCTTTTAGTTTAAAATTTCAAAACTTTCATAAAAAATTAAAAAAAAAACTTTGCATTTTTTTTGGCTTTTTAAAGGTTTTAAAGAAGCCCCTGAAAAGCCAAAAAAATTACTAAAAAAATGTTTTGGTCTCATGTGTTGTACTATGACACATTAGTACCAAAAAAATCGAGAAAAGAAATTTTTTTTGATTTTTCACGAATATTTTGAAATTTTGAACTAGGGAAAGGGGTACAGGTCAAGTTAGGGACCTCAAATTTTTACCACGTTCATTCGACGTCATTTTTCAATTTTTTTCACCATCCCTTCCGACTTTTTAAAAAAAAAAAAAAACTAAAATTGAACCCTTCTATTGGAGGGGGGGGGCATTTATCGCCCTGATTTTCTGTCCAAAAACCATACTGTTACCGACTATCAACCTGTGGTGTATGTGAGAAAGCGGGGTGTACTTTTTTTTTGTTGTTCGCCATAACAGCGCACCTAGTTTTCACTTTATCGCATGGTATGGATCATAGCAGACTTCATTTTAACTTAATGTAGTACAACAATCTTAATATCTATACAGGAACTTGACATTTTCTTCTTTTCCTCTTAATTTTTCTCCTCTTTCATGCCATAATTCGGGTCTACTTCCACTTTGCTCACATTCGGATAAGTCCTGTCTGGTACTTTGGGATTGTCGCATGTGAATTCTCTTAGAGAGGAAGGTGGGTAGCTGTGTTCCATGATTCAATTTGCTCCCCTGACAGTACACCCATGGGAGACTATGTTCCTGTTAATGGGATCGATCTCACTATTAGCTAGCATGGCTGTGTTCGGATACTTGAAGGATTGGCCTCTATCTCAATGTGAGGACCGCTACTTCTTTTTGGTCAGTGCTACCTGTGCCAGGGTTGCGAATGATCAGCCTCCATACAAGAGTAATCGTGTCGAAGTGGGCCTGCAATTGTCAACACAACAGTACGAGTTCACTAAGGGGAAGTTGACTGAGCAAGCTATAAGGTTCGTCCAGGGTATCTCAAGGGATGAAAGTACGACTACAGAGTAAGCCTATTCCTGGATATCAAGGGAGTGTTCGGTAGAGCATGGTGGCCAAAGATCCTTGCAAACATAAAGAGGCTTGTATGTCCCGAGGATACAATACGGATGGTCTGTTCATATTTCGAGCATCAAATGGTCATGATGGATGGCGAGACACAGGTCTTTGAGCGGATGTGTGACTTGGGGTGTGCGCAGGGCTCTGTCCTCGGGGCTTTGTTGTGGCTAGTCTTGTTTAATGACTTGTTGACTCTCGATCATCCAGAAAGATGCAAGGAGATAGCTTTCACTGATGACACTACATTGATAACAGGTGCCAAGAACAGGAGAGAGATTATCAAGAAAGGTAACGAAGTTGGAGCAAGCCTCAATGCGTGAGTGCACTCATTGAGCATGATTTTTTCACGGACAAAGTGTTAGCTCATGCTTCAGAGAAACACTTTGAACCCTGCGCCGATCAAAATTATGTTGAGCAGCATTAAGGTCAAGTTTGTAAACTCAGTGAGGTGCCTGGGTTGTGTCCTGCAGACAACTGTTCCGAACAGTCAGGCCCTCGATCACACGCAGCTAGTGACCACCAAGGCTGATGTCCTGATAAGAAAGCTTCGGCAACTCACAACTCAAGAGTAGGGACTGAAGCCGTGGAGGATGGTCTCCATTTACCACAGTGTGAATGTTCCCATAGTCTGCTATGCGCTGGCCACATACACAGTGTTGTGTGGAGTCATTGCCAGCGATTAGTGGGTGTATACCTATTGACTTGGAGATCAAATGGCGAAGGGAGTACGCAATGGTACCTCAGGGTGAGACAGCGACACAGCATCGCATGCTGAGGGAGCAGTGTTGGGACTCATTAAACAAGATATGGCAGGAATGAGTCGCAGGCTGTAAAGACCCGGAGTTTTATCCCCAGTATTCGGTAAAGGCTAGAACTGGGACTAGTCTTGTCAACATGTAGTACCCAGCCGCAAACCAAATACGGGGACATAGCGAAGTACTTATATGAAAAATCAAAGAGAAGGCCCTCTCCAAACTATCTTAAGCGCGGAAATTATGATGCTGGCGTAGTCGAGGATGGTTTGCATATCATATTCAAATGTTCCATCGAAGCCAGGATGCAAGCCAGGAACACCCTACAAATCGAACTGAATTGGGATCAATGGCAACATACCTTGCCGGAATTACTGATCCTATTAAGAGGGATATAGTCTCCATGGGTGTAGTGCCAGGAATCAGTTGCTACATTAGACTGTCGAACGTCAACTACCCGCCTCCCTCCCTCTCCAAGGAACCACGGATATGACATTCCTTGCCTAGATGTGACGAAGATGAGGATTTACCATTTAAGTTTTCATGTGAGAAGAAGATTATTTCAGTTACCAGTCGTTAAATATAAGAAAAAAAAGAAGAGAAAATTATAATTTGGAATTTGATATTAAGATTGCAAAATAGCTTAAGTTAGATTTAAGTAGGCGATGATCCATACCATGCGAATTAACAGGGTAGATATGAGGGCTTTCCCCCTTATTGACCTTAAAAAAAGGCTGTTCCTCTCCTAACTTCCCACTAAATGGAGCTAGGAAGTTGAAATTTGGTAGCAGGGCCCTAAGTATGCTTTCTGTAAGTTTTTACTTTTTAGCTCCATAGCACTCCTTCACAGAACCAAAAAAGTTTTTTTTTTGGTAGATTTTTCTTATTTCTCTTATTTTTTGAGTTTGTTCCTCACATAACTCCCCTCCAAATTAAGCTAGTAACTTGAAATTTAATTTAGTAGGGATTCTAGATATGCCTTTTGTAGGTCTCGACTTTTCAGCCTCATTTCACCCCTTCACAACCCCAAATATGTGGTTTTTTTGGTCGACTTTTCTAATTTTTATAGTTGGTTCCTCCCTTAACTCCATTCCAAATTGAGCCAGAAACTTGAAATTAGCTATGTGTATTTAGTAAAGACCCTAGATGTACCTTTTGGTGATCTCGACTTTTCACCCCGTTTGAACCATCAGGCTGATAAAGCATCGTTTTGCGATGCTTTTTTTTTACAATTTAATACTTTTTGTCTTGTTTTATTATAAGTTATCTACCAAAAATGATATGCTATCGTATCTTAAATTACCTACATATTGGTATTTGTGTTTCTGAAATAACTGTCCCTTATTGAATATTTGCTTAGGTGGAGTAGAAATTTCAACCTTGTAAACTCTTTGCAGTTTTATTGCTGTTACCCATAACTTTATCACATAGGCCTAGATGCGAGGTATAACTTGTAGTGATATGGGTACCTGTGTATGTGTTGTGTAGGTACTCCCATTCTACGGTACAATTTCCACTTCACTTGTTCGGATTGTGGAAATTCCATGTAAAATTGCAATCGGTTAAAGATTTTCTCCGCGCAAGTTTTTCGTACAATGATGGCGGTGCCGACAAGGTCGAGGGTATCGTTTACTTTTACCCGTAGGCTGTGAGCTTTTATTCCGGAGAAGTTTTATCGTTCGACGATAAAATTAACCATTGGTCTAGTAGGTAAGTGCTGTGTGTGTGTGTGTGTGTGTGTGTGTGTGTATCTCCATAGTCCGATGGAATTTTATCGTATAGTGGGACTATTTATTTCGAAATTCGACAAACTTTACCAACTTTTAATCCGTCTTCGCTGTGGAAGAAGGCTAATTAGCTTTATTGGTAAATATTTTTACTTACGCGACGATAAACAGCGAACATACTCGGCATGTGTATGTTTTGGTGCTGTATCACTCTCGTGTCGATTTTATTTTCAAGGTTGTCATTGGAAATTTTTTTCGTTTGATGCGTGGCTGATTGCTGAAGGAATGTATTTTTTTTTTTTAGAAATTTTTTAATGTCAGGATGTCAGGATCTGTTAGTCTTTGAATAAAATCTGCGATACAATTTTTGTCAGGTCTGATATTTTGGAATTGAATTACACGCAAAACATGTAATATTTATTTCGTAAAATGATTACTTATCGATTATTTTATCAGGTAAAGAAAACTTATGAATAAACCTGGTAATAAAATGTTCCTAATGAGTACTTTTTATCCATATTTCGATGTTGTTTGAAAAATCAGCCAAGTTTTCATTAGGCATGTATACGTTGGTATTGTCGCTTTTGTCTACTTTGTACGGTAAATATTCCATTACATCTTTCTCCTTTATCCCTCTACCCAAAGCTCGCACCTCAGGTGGTTTAATTCGGTATGTATAATAATTATACGTTAACGATATAGGTTTATAAATCCATTTGCAAATTAGTAAATTTTCCGAAATCACTTCATCGTCACCTTTTTCTGCTGAAAACAAGGATATCTTATTGTTTTCACATTTTGTACCCCAAGTAATTTCCATGATTTCACTTGAGGTAATTCCTCTAAAATTCATTAGTTTCTTACATAGTTTTTCAAAATAGTCGACATTCTGTGTGGTGCAAAATTCTTCCCTGAAACGGAACAGTTATAAATATAATGGCAATGATCAGAAGGCAAGTATAAAAATAATTTTAGGCTTGTTTTAGGCGACTACCAAGTACATATTCGTCAAATAATTTTTCAGTGATACGAAAAAAAGTTTTAATTTTCACCTAATCTACCTCCGTAGACATTCTCAATTTGCTCATAGAGGTGAGTAGGGAATTGAAAAAGCATCTCTCTCCTTGTTAGGTTATTCAGTTATAATAGTCTCGAGTTTTTCTCAGAAAAAAATGTTTACTGCAATGCTAAATTTCCTACTATTAAGACATCATATCTAATATTGGTTTTACTTACCCCTTAAGTGTTTCATAATCTTTGAAATTCAAAACTTCTTCCAAGAAATTGGATTTATTTTCGTACGGTAGAAATATAATTCTATTATCCACCTGCCATTCGGTATATTCCATCACATCGTTTTCTTCTGTTCCTTTTCCCAAGACTACGGTTTCAAATTGTGCCCCATCCGTGCCGTCCAACATTCTGTTATATCCGCAATAAAGTGTATCATCAGCGATGATTACATCCCGTGCCTCGTCCATGGAGAACAAGGATACATTCCAGTTTTGGCATTTTTTTTGTGCTAGTGGATCCAGTATATATCCTGTGATCAAATTTAAGGCGGCAATTTTTACACACATTTTTTGGAATCTGTCGGTACCCGGTATAATGCAAAAATCTTTCCTGGCAAATTGAGTATCGAATACATTGTGATGTGTTAATATCGTATTATTAAAATAATTCTACGTACGTTTATTTTATTCGAGAAAAGTAATCCAGTTGTGTAAAAATCACAAGCAGATAACAGAAGATTGAACGTAATATTACTCAGAAAGTCTTACCCTTTGAGATATTCACGTTCTTCCAACGTTAAAGCAAATTTTCCCTGGATATAACTATCTGAGATTTTTTTCAGCAAATCGGTGTGATTATTAATTGGCATGGTTTTACCTTTATGTACTCTGTATTCTGTTACATCGTACATTTTTTTTCCTTTGCCCAAAGCTTCGGTAGTAATTAATTTCTGTTTCCTGTTTTCACTAGAATCAGATATAGTTTTATATTCGCAATAGAGTAAGTCTTCTTTGATTGGAGTCTGTTCTCCATTTTTAGTAGGTAAAGGTATATTCGTTGCAGTGCAGCTTTCATTAGGTACTAGCGTCGTTTCGTCATATTCAACAATTTCATTCAACTGTGCTATTGCTTTGCATAATTTCTTCAAAGTGCTGAGATCCTTTATTTTGCAAAAATCTTTTCTGAAAATGAACATAAAAAAAAAATCATGAGAATTAAATCCGCATTACGGTTAGGTAGGAGAGCTATGCGAGGAACTAATTACAAATTATAAAATTCTACCAAAAAAACACAGATTTGGGGCGGTGAAAGGGTGAAATGAGGCTGAAAAGTCGAAACCTCCAAAAGGCACATCTAGAGCATCTTCTAAATGTACATACCCAATTTCAAGTTCCTGGCCTAATTTCAAGAAAAAACAACCAAAAAACAACCTTTTTGAGAAGGGAAGGGGTTGAAGTGGGGCCAAAAAGTCGATGCTCCTACTAAATGTACATACCTAATTTCAAGCTCCTGGTTCAATTTGGAGGGGGTTATGTGAGGAACAAACTAAAAAAACTCCAAAAATAAGAAAAAGCGATCAAAAAACCCACTTTTTTGTGGTGTGAGGCGTAGTAATGGAGTTAAAAAGTTAGAACCTCCAAAAGGCACATCTCAGGCTCCAACTAAATGTACATACCAAATTTAAACTTCCTAGCTCAATTTAGTGGGGAGATAGGGGAGATACAGCCCTTTTTCAGGGTCAAAAAGGGGAAACCCCCCCCATATCTCCTCTCCTAGTTGACTTTAAAGGTTGATTTTTGGATATGCTACACAACATTTGATTCTCTATCAATTAGCTTAAGAAGGAGCAATTTTGGTGTTTTTGATCCCTAGCACCCCCTCCCCCAAAATGAGGCAAAACTAAATTTTGACCAACTTCATCTTCTCTCACATATATCTAATCCGCTGACAAATTGAGTCGATTGACCGAATTGGAGCGATTTTGGTCGGTATCGAGCGGAGTAAATGATTTTAACGTTCCAAAAAAATTAAAATAATAAAATAATAAAAATGAATATCTGACATAGCTAAAAATTGTCTTAATGGTCTTCTAAGGTCCAAAACGGATTTTGTTGGTATACCCTCCTTAACCGCCGTTGGTCAATAGACTGTAATAGCCTGATTTTCATTCGCAATATGACATACAAAACCAGACTAAAAATGCTGAACGGTTTATTTTAATTCGTTTAAAATCCACAATTATGAGTCTCTTGATCACTCTTTTGAATACCTTGAATTACGATAATCATTGTATAACGCTTACCCCTCAAATATTTCGTATTCTTCACTTGTTAAATTATATCCGATGCTTGATGATAAAAGGTAATAGCATGAAATTGACTGAAGCAGAAACGAAGTCTTAAGTAACATTGTGGCCGATTATGAGACCTCTGAAGCAATACTCGAGTACTTGCCAAAAACCTGACACGAACAATGTACTCTCTTCAGGATCTCCTTACGATGTAACAGAAATTGAGAGAAAAAAATTACAGGTGATGTCCTAACTTGAATCTCGAAGCATATGGTTTTCTTATGTTTTGTCACGTTGCTTTGCAGATGTATGCACTTTGTGTGCTCATGCTTTGGATACCCAGAACTATCTTCGATAAATTATATCAAGTTTGGTGTGGTTGAACAACAGATGTAAAATACTGATGAATCGTTTTATTGTTTGATTTGGATGAATGTGACGTGCGCAATTGCGCATGTTTCAAAATTTCATGTAAGATTAAGTATCAGTTGTGACGTGTACACCGTTTTCTGTATCGAGTGTTTTCAGTGTATCTATAGTCAGAACAGCGAGGTTAGGTATCTAGAAGAGATATACTTTAAGGATGATTTAATAATATTGTGTTCCTCAGATCATTCACACACGATTAAAAGCTACACAGAGTGGTTTTAGCAAGGCTGTACTACCTTTATGTGGGTAAAATTGGGAGTTGGGTGAGGAATTTTTGTGAATTTTTGTTTATTTTCTTCGCCACTGTTTGAGATTGTACTGGGCATATTTCCCTTTCAAATCGAGCTCAGAGGTTGAATTTTGTCATACTTCCTAGCCTCATTGCATACTTTGCCTCCAGCATACTCATCTCATCACTAAATTGTACTACGAGATTGAAATTTGGCATGCAGACTAAGCACAGGTCGTTAGATTTGTCTTTTGGTGGTTTAGACTTTTCAGCATCTTTTGATTTTGTCTCACCCACATTCTCCCTTCAAATTGAGCTAGGAGGTTTAAATTCGATATGTAGATTTAGTAAGGATCCTGGATATACCCTCTATGGGGAAGGGTGAGTGGTGTTGAAAAATAATATCGCATTGCAATCAATATGCACTGCTTTATATTGAAATCGGAACGTATTCTGCCGGTAGAAGGCTAGAGGGATTACTAGCCTGATTTTCGATGTTATATTGTCAATGAAAACAAGGCTACTACATCCAATCGACCAACGGTGGTGGGGGGGAGAGGGGATACCAACAAAATCAGTTTTAAGGCCCTAGAAGACCAATAAGACGATTTTTAGCCATGTCAAATATTTATTATTTTATTTTATTTTATTTTTTTATGTTTTCCTAAACATTAAAAAAATTTACTCCACTGGATACCGACCAAAATCACTCCAATTCGATCAATTGGCTTAGTTTGGCGGTAGATTAGATATATATGAGTGGGGATGAACTTGGGTTAAAATTCAGTTATGCCCCAATTTGGGAGGGTGTGCTGTAGGGTCAAAAACGCAAAAAATTGCCCTTTTTCAAGCCGATTGATAGAGAATCAAAAGTTGCACAGCATATCCAAAAATCAACCTCCCAAGTCAATTAGGAGGGGAGATATGAGGGGTTTCTTCTGTTTTGATCCTGAAAAAGACCTGCTCCCACCAAACTGAGCTAGGAAGTTGAAATTTGGTCTGTACTTTAGCTCCATTGCACCCCGTCACAGCCCCAAGAAAGTGATTTTTGATAGGTTTCTCATTTCTCTCATTTTTTAAGTTTGTTCCTGGCATAACTCCCCTCCAAATGGTGCCAGGAACTTAAAATTAGGTATGTACAGTTAGTATGGGTTTTAGTTGTGCTTTTTGGGGATATCGACTTTTCAGCCCCATTGCACCCCCTCGCAGCCCTGAATATGTAGTTTTTTAGTCAATTTTTCTAATTTTCAAAGTTTGTTCCTCGCGTTGGAATTAGATATGCCCGATTTGTAAGGAACCCTTGATGTGACTTTTGGGGTTCTTGACTTATCAGCCTCATTGCACCCCCTCACAGCCCAAAAAATATGGGTTTTTTGTCGTTTTTTTTTTATTTTTCGAGTTTTTTCGTTGTATAATTCCTTTCTAAATTGAGCTAGGAAGTTGAAATTTGTTATATACATTTAGTATGGGGCCCAAGTGCGCTTTTTGGGGTTTTTGATTTTTTAGCACAATTAAATCCCCTCTATACCGTAAAAAAGTTATTTTTTGGTAGGTTTTTCTTATTTTTTGAATTTGTTCTTGGCATATCTCCTCTTCTCGTACCTCCCGAATTGAGCTAAAAAGTTAAAATTTGATATGTTACATATAATTATAATATTTAATGAAAATCAGGCTGAAAAAGTATCATTAGCGATGCTGTTTTTTTTTAATTTTTTTCAAGTTTAGTAATTCTAGAATCCATGTCTTGACTTATTTTCAAGATCACCATTTTTCAAAGTTAATGAAATATAAGAATTTTTTTTCGAACTGTGCAAGATAAATCCAGGTGTTTTTGTATCTTGAATGAAAACTGCAATGGATACGAAGAAGGGCTGCAAGTAACAAAACTGTTTTTCATTGATCATTCCAGATATTTATTTTCATTTTGTGCAAAGCTGAAATTGTTCGTTCGTTTCAATACTGACCAAAAAATGGTTCAAATCCAGCCAATTGGCTTAAATTTACAGCAGAATAGATTACAAGTGACCCGCATACGAAAAGAGGGCATGATCAAAAAATCGTATTTCGAGAAAAACGCGTTTTAAGTTTTGAAAGTGTTTTTTTTTTCAAATTTGAAGGAACCGTGGCAGCTTTTTCTATTGAGAATTTTTTTTCTCTTCTTTTTAATCGACTCAGAAATTATCGATCTGGCGATAGTTTTGCTAAAATGGGCTTCAAATTGTATGCAAAAATAAGGGGAAAAAACTTTTTTTGAGTATTTTTGATTTTTTGCCCTCACGTAACAGCCATTTTTCATTACTTTTCAGTCAAGCAATCCAACTGGCGATATTTTCATTGCAATCTACTTGAAATTTCACATATGGATCAATAACAAACGCAAAACTTTCATTTTTTTGGACCATGCTGCCTTTTCCTATACGGCGTCACAGATATGCTTTGTATCGTTGTCATTTTCAAAATTGTCTGTGTCATTTATTCACAACTGTCAAATAATGTGTGGCGAGATTTTTTGCGAATAAATTCATTTTTCTCATTAGATACCTTTTAGCTTTGGCACCTTTGTCCACCTATTGGTCTTCGAATAAAAGCTACAATAAATTGAAAAGTTGAGAATAAATTTTATTGTGTTTCGTATCGAGTCATCTTCAAAAATGGATACCTTAACCTAATTATTAGTACATTAGTTATTAATTAATGAAAATCTATGAATAAAATGGGAAAACTTTTTGATTTGGTGACGGATTTTAATCACCTATGCCTTAATGCTCTCAAGAAAATCAGGTAGGTGTTCATTAGCCATATACACCACGTCGGTTTGTTCAGTTTCGTCGGTTTGTTTAGTTTCGTCGATTTTATAAGGTAAATATTCTATCACATCATTCTCTTTCTTTCCTCTACCTAAGGCTCTTGTTTGCTTTTGCTCAATTGTGTAGTAATGGCTTTGAGTCCTAAACGGATCTCTCCTCGATATAGGTCTATAGTGATATGTGCAAATTACTAAATTTTCCAAAGTTACTTCATCGTCGCCTTTGACTGCAGAATATAAGGATATCTTACTGATTGAACATTCTTCATGAAATGTCGTATCTATAATTTCCGTTAATCCTCGTACATCCGCTGATAATTTATTGCACATTTTTCCAAAATATTTTCTATACTGAGTGCTGCAAAAGTCTTTGCTGAAATTTCAACGATATTTTGCGACAATTAAATGAAGATTTCAAATTGCTTACGTTGAGTAATTGTGTGAAGTGTACCTGGTACATACTTACCCTTCGAGTACTTCATGGTCTTGTAAACTCAATACTTCAGTGAAGAAACCAATTCGATTTTTGTAAGGCGCAATTATACGGTTCCCACCTTCTTGCCATGCGAAATATTCCATAACATCGTTTCCTTCCCTTCCTCTTCCTAATACTACGGATTCAAATTGTTCGTTACGAAGTGAACTTAACTTTCTGTTGTAAGAGCAGTAAACTGCATTTTCTTCGGACTTCACATCAAAACCTTCATCCATGGAAAATAAGAATGTATCCAATTTTTTGCATTCATTGGATGTAAGGTCCTCCATCTTGTACCCCATGATTAGTTTATGTGCGGCTATTTTCGTGCACATTTTTTGGAAAATATTACGCTTGTTACGTTGCGTGTTGCAAAAATCTTGTCTGTAAAATGAATAAGTTATGACTAGATTTTAAAGTGCTTATTTAATTTCAGGCACTGTTGAAATCTCATATTGTAGTAAAGGTAAACACTGATCTCGTCGTACACATTTTTCTTAACATTGAAAAAAAAATATAAAATAGTCGAGTCAAATAAATAGCTTCGAGATGTATTCGATGGATCAGAGTGCGAAAATAAGAAATTAAAATCAACGTACATACATAGATAAATCATCGTATTTTTACTTGAAAAGTCTTACCCATTGAAATCTTTATGTTCTTCTAAGGTTAAGGTAATTTGGCCTTTCATATAACTATGCGAGACTTTTTTCAAGTAATCGGTTAGATTATTAATAGGCTTAACCCGATCATCGGTTATTTGGTATTCCATTACGTCGTACATTTTTATTCCTCTTCCAAAAATTTTAGTTTTCATTAGTTTCTGTTTTTTTTCAAAATCAGGTTTAGATTTATACTCGCAATAGAGTAAATCTTCTGTCTGCGATTCGGATATACGTGTTTCGGAACAGCTTCCATTAGGCACCAATGTATTTTTGTCGTATGAAAAAATGTCATTTCGCTGTGCAGTTTTTATGCATATTTGTTTCAAAATATTGACGTCGTTTTTATTGCAAAAGCTTTTCCTAAAAATTAAATTAATAAAATATTGAACTGATTATTCATTACGTTAACTTAACACTTCGAAAATAGAAAGCATCTGATTTACTCTTCAAAATTTTTTTAGTGGTCGTAACATCAATGTGTTGTGTAACTAGCTATGTACTTACCCATTCATTACATCGCAATGACATGGCAATATAAAGCAATGGTATAAAATTAATAGAAGTAGAAACGAAGCTTTTGGTAACATTGCTACTCGAAGTAATACAGCTAAAGAAATGCTCGAGTACTTGTAAAAAAAATTCACGCGAATAAAGTACAACTGTATCGAACGTACTGCCACCACGATCTTTGTAGAAAAAAAACTGTCGATGATGGTTCATCTCGAAGCATACGACTGCTTCATTTTTCATCCCGTATTTTTTTTGTATGTTTTACGTACGTAGCAATGCCACACTACATATGATGAATTATGTCAAGTTACCTGCTGTTGAAAGATAGGTACGAAGTACTGATGAATCATTTTATCGTTTCGTATACACGAATACCATATGTGTGATGGGGGTTTGAATCAAAGTTCCGTCCAAGGCTAAGTACCAGCTTTGAAGTGTGCAGATTTTTCTGTATCAATCATTTCAATGAATAAGAGATTGATACGTTGGTGTGAATTAATATGAATTATAACACGATGTGGTTTGAGTTCATCCTCCGCTGTTGAAAGCTTACCATTGCATGCTGGAAAATTATGTCTAAAGTTTCAGTCCTCTAAGTTGATGTTAACCCATACCATGCCGCAACGTAGTCAAAGCTGTGGATGTGACTCTCAAGCGCATAGCGACTTTGCCCACCGGTGACACGTGGTGACGAAGTATTCGTGTACGTAATTTTCGTTACAAATGGGAAACAATAGCTTGTTTACCCACAAAGTCAAAAAATTGCTAATGTTACCTTCTTTATTTATTTATAATTATCATAGGAAAAAACTAGCGACAGATTAGTGTTCAGTAGCTCAAATGACCCCCCCTCCCCCACCTCCCAGAACAGAATTTGCGCAATAAAAGTACTCAAAATTCAAAAACTCACATCATTAAAAACCATCGAAGAAATTTACAGAAATTCGAAAAGTCAAAAAATTGCTTATGTTACCTTCTTTATTTATTTATAATTATCATAGGAAAAAACTAGCAACAGATTCGTGTTTAGTAGCTCAAATTACCTCCCCCCTCCCCCACCTCCCAGAACAGAATTTGCGCAATAAAAGTACTCAAAATTCAAAAACTCGCATCATTAAAAACCATCGAAGAAATTTACAGAAATTCGAATCACAAAATAATGTTGAAAAAAGGGGTAAGAAAATGACCGTTCAAAGTTATTAAAAATTGGGTAAAAAATTGACAAAAAATGGTTAAAAAGTACTGAAAATTGCTCAATATTTACAAAAAAAATACCGAAAAATGAGTGAAAATTGAATAAAGATCATGAAAAAATGTAGAACATTGGGTGCAATTTGACCTGAAATATGAAAAAAATCGTTGAAAATGTCATAAAAAATGGGATAAAAACTGACCTGAGTACGTAAAAGATGCAGAGAATTGACCAAAAACCGTTCGAAAATTCATCAAAAAACTGGATAAAAAAAGCAAAAAATTACCAAAAACTTGTTAAAAATTGAAAATTGGACAAAAATTTATCAAAAGACTGGATAAAAAAAGCGAAAAATTACCTAAAACTTGTTGAAAATTGAAAATTGGATAAAAATTTGACAAAAAATGGGTAAAAAGTGCAGAAAATTAATCAAAAATAACGAAAACCTGCTGAAAATTAGGCGAAGATTGAGTAAAAAATCAACGAAAAAATACGTAAAACAAAGTGCAGAAAATTAATCAAAAATTACGTAATAATATTGAAAAATATTGGATGAAAATTGAAGAAAATTCGTTAAAAATCATCGAATTGAGTAAAAAATTGGCAGAAGTATGTAAAAAAGCAGAAAATTGATAAATCATCACAAAATAATGTTGAAAATTGGGTAAAAAAAAAACGATGACTCGTTTAAGATCATTGAACATTTGGTAAGAAGTGCAGAAAATAAACTAAAAAAAAAAATCAATGAAAATTGATCAAAAATGATAAAAAGTTGTTAAAAAATGAGTAAAAATCGATAAAAAATCTTGAAAAATAGGTGAAAATTTATTTACAATACGAAAAAAATCGTTAAAAATCATCGAAATTAGGTAAAGAATTGACAAAAGTACGTAAAAATGCAGAAATATTGATCAAAAATTACGAAATAATGTTGAAAAATATGTTAATAAAATGTCAACATTTTCACGAATTTTTGCGATGTTTAGAATAGTTTTTCAAAATTTTTCGAGTCTGTTGTTATATATTCATCACACTCAGACAAACTTTCAACAGGGGGCCGAATCACTATCTGGAGGGGTTCTCACACCCCCTCCATCCGCCTAAGATCATGTCTCGACCTTCTTTAAAAAACCAATCAAATTTTCGTATGGCATATACGTGTTTTTTTTATATAATTTATATTCCATTATATCGTGCTCATTCTTGCCTCTACCCAAGGCTACCAATTCGGAGTAATCAATTTCGTCAGCCTGATTATTGATATCATATTCATCTTTCAGCATTTTAGCCATTTTATTATACTTGCATATCAATAAATTTTCTGTAATTGTTTCATCGTCTTGTTTGGCTGTAGAAAATAGGGTTACTTTCTGCGTTAAACATTGCCTAGACACCGATACTTTCAGCTGGCCAGTAATTTCACGAAATTCTGCTAGTTTTTTGCACAGATTTTTAAAATAGTCGACCTTCTTTGTACTGCAAAAGTTCGTCCTGAAATTTCAATTACACATAATTATTCCGTGGTTATAGAACGATACATTCAGTTGGATCACATTTCATTTTATGATTAAATTCTGCGCGGGATTTGTTTTGAAATTTCCTGAGAGTTGATTTTCAAATGACAACTGTCGAATTTTCTTAACTAATTGAAAAGTTATATCGTTACAATTACTTACCCTTTGATTATTTTGTAATCTTCTAAGCTTAAAGCTTCGTCCAATAAAGAGATTCGATTTTTATAAGGTACCAGTATATCTTTTCTATCTTTGCGCGATACATTATATTCCATTACGTCGTTTTCGTTTATTCCTCTACCCAAGGCTATAGTCATAAATTGTACAACACCAAAATCGCTTTCTTTTCTGTTATATCCACAATAAAGTATATTCTCTGTGGTAGAAACATCCTGGCCTTCATTCATGGAAAATAATGATAGGTTCCGGTACCAGCAACGCTCGAATGTAATGAAGTCTATCAAGTAATCTCTGATTTTATGCAATGCGGCTACTTTCACACACAGCTTTTGAAATACATTTGGGTTCCGAATAGTGCAAAAATCTTTGCTGAAAATTGAGAGTTATATGAGTAACGAGTTATTGTAGAAATTATTATTTAGTAAGTTTACCTTTGCTTATGATCTTACCCTTCGAGGTTCTCATGTTCTTCAAAAGTTATCGCGAACGATTTTTGGGAATAGATGAAGCTATCTGATATCTCTTTCAATAAATCATTTCGATTTTGAATAGGTTCAGCTTTACCCTCAATGATGTCGTATTCCATTGCATCATATGTTTCTCTTCCTCTACCCAAGGCCTTAATTTTTTTATTCTGCTCGTATGTACGTTTACAATATAACAATTTTTCTTTGATTGCAACTTCTTCATCATTTACTGAAGATACAGATATTATTGTTTCGAAACAGTTTTCGTCGTCTTCCAATTCTATTTTTTCATGCTCTTTGATATCGTAAAATTTTGCTCCTATTTCTGCACACAGTTTTTTTAAAATGTTGATGTTTTTTTTAGCGCAAAAATCTTTCCTGAAAATTAAATAAAATATTAATGAAGAACAATAATGGTTATTTCATTGTCGAACGATTCCAATCCAAGACTCTACGTAAAATTACAGATACACCGTGGTATATATATGCAATGACAATCTACGCAACGATCTCAAAATCTGTACAGTTAAAAACAAATTTATCTTCGAAATGATCACTACTGATCATACGTATAGACTTGAGAGATATCTTAGAAGTAAACTAGAATTTAGATTCAGCAAATTTAATTTTTTCCATCACGAGGTTTAAATCCCTCCTACAGTTGTCTACTTATTGCTACCCGAGTAACAAATTGCAATAAATACAGCCTGACTGACTACTACTACTACTACTAATATTTTTTAGGTCATTTGTATAAAGATCATGAATTACTTACCCTTTGAAATTGTTATATTCTTCAAGTTTTAAATCGTACTCCTCTCCGTTGCTTGATCGTATGAGGCAGTGGCATAAAATTAATATAAATAGAAAACATATATTTGTCAACATCATCGTGGCTAAGACTTTTCAGCAAACTTAAATATCGATGAATAGGGCACTTTTTAATGAGAATAACGCTAATTGAGTAACCCACTGACTTACAATCAGCAGCGTTTCGTTGCAGATGACTAAAATTTCGAAAAAAATTTTCGATTTCTGTTCATTTTGACTTTACCATTTTTCGGCATATGGCTTCGGCTTGTACAGATGTACCTACATAAATTTTACGTACCATGTCAAGTTGTCTGTTGATGAGAAATTCATACCAAGTTCCGTCGAATCGTTTCAACGGTTTGGTTTGGTTTACATAAGCTTGGCATGTGTGAATGTATGAATCAAACTTTCGTTTAAGATAAAGTACCACATGAAGCGGAGTGCTTTCGTAAGTAGATTCATACTACATACCTAGTTACCCATATCGAAGAACATTAAAACTTAGGTTATGTCTTTTCATGAAGAGAAATTGTATCAGGAAAAAAATTTGATAATGATTTTTTTCGAAATATTATCAGTATTAAAATGTATTACTCTGCTCAGCACTATTCAGAATCGTTCAAATGTAAGCAGATGACTGGATATTGGAACGGAGTTCACGTATTAAATTTTGCAACTCTGTAGAATTAAAACCAGTTAGATCAAAATTTTTCCTATTTGGTTAGGGGGCGGCTCAAAAACTAACTTGGGTGTTTCAATTTTGCTCAACATTTTTTTACAACTTCCTCTCGGTGGAATAATGAAAAATTAACTTCATTTCAGCCTTAACTTTTCCAGAGAGGGAGGAGGCTTACAATTTTCGAACAATCCTAACAGCTTAACTTTGAAGTACCATATTTCGAGATTGGTTAAGATTAGAATAAATCTGTTCATGCAATTAGAAAGTTCAACGTTGAACTTTTGAGGTAAAAAGCTCTACTTTTCATCATAAGCATGCAGATTGAAAACTTCCATTTAAAAAATTGAAAAAATTACTATAAAGGAACTTTTTATGCTTGCTCCGATCAATCAAGTTTCAAAATGGCGTCTTAACCCTTCTAGCACCCACCATGGTTCTCAATTCTGGTAAAAATTCAAAAAAATTGAAAAAGTAAAGTGACACGTTTTATTGTCAATGAAAACCAGACTATTACAGTCCATCAGGGTGAAAAAAAAGTTCGTCGACCAATAGTAATTGAGGGGAAGGAATGCCAGCAAAATCCGTTTTGGGGTCCTACAATACCTTTAAGACGATTTTTAACCATGTCGGGTACTCATTTTTATTTTTTCCCCCGAAAACTAAAATCATTTACTCCGCTCGATACTGACTAAAATCAGTTCAATGTAGTCAATCGGCACAGTTTAGCGTCGATGAACTTGGGTCAAAAATCTGTTATGCCCAAATTTGGGGGAGGGGGTGCTGAGGGGTCAAAAGCGCAAAAATTGTTCCTTTTTAAGAAAATTGATAGAGAATCCCAAGAGTTGTGTAACATATCCAAAAATCAACCTCTTAAGTCAATTAGGGAGGGAAATATGGAGGGTTCCCCCCTTTTCGACCTTGAGAAAAGCCTGTTCCTCCCCCCACCTCCTCACCAAATTGAACGAGTAAGTTGAAATTCGATACGTAGATTGAATGCCCAAAGTTGAACTTTTGAGATGAGAACTTAACTTTTCATGATGAGTATAGAGGTTGAAAGCTGCCATTTAAAAATCTGAAAAATTACCGCTTCAATCAATTAATTTTTAAAATGGAATTCAGAGGTGGTCAATTTTGGCCAAAATTCCAAAAAACGGAAAAATTGAAGAGACATATTGATTATTACTAATTCGAAGACGCTGAGTTTGATTCTGTGCTTACTTTTCAGATCCGAACTCCAACAAAACGCTCCTTGCAGCTCCCTCAGTATGCCCAAAATTTGTAGCTGATAAGCATGTTCATTGCTATACTTGAATTTTGTGAAAAAACAAGTGAAAAATTGTGCCCTTGAAGCAACATTTAGTAATATTTGAACAATTCTGTACATTTTTAAAATTTTCTCGATCTTTGAGTCAGAGGAAAATGCTGAAGTAATTTTTCCAACATTGTTGATTTTTTGAAAAAAATAAGCTGCGAAAGAAATTGTAAATACGTAAAATTTTGTACCCGGTTGGTGAAATTCAACATTACGTGTATTCTCCTCTCCTTCCTCCGCTTCCTGTTTTCTCATTATAATGACTTTAAATCCCCTAGTCGGTGCTTATCAATTTTCGTTTCGTAGCTTAATTTGAATAAGTAAGAATTTCTAAAGATAGAACTCCAGTTTTAATCTGAATAAGTTGCATGATTTTTCATTTCAATTGGTTCGAATAGAATGTTTTTTTTTTTTACATTTTTCAGCGTTTATTTGAATTTTAACTTTAATCATGTCCAAGTGTTATTGCTTCAATTCGCTACCAAGCCAAATCGGTTGGCTAAATTTGAATAATTTTTATCGGTATCAAATATCAAGCAAAGTGGATAATTTTGGGGTTCAAAGATTTATACGAATGCTTATCTGATGCTCCTGTAGACATTTCTTTGCGCTGGATAAATTTGAGAAACGCTTGTTCGATGAGTAGTGTTGTGGAAAAAATATACTTCAATAACTCTTATTTTTAATCCAACCGAGAGTCTTATTTCAATTTAACCTTGATATATCTGAACGAAAGTACTTTTAAATAAGTTTTGAAAATTTAAAACCAATATTAATTTTAATTTAATACCTTTCTATCTGCATAATGCAAGTCCTTGAATAATTATTATATTCGTTAAATTAGCCTTTTATTCGGATAGCTATTTCATTGAAAGACCTGTTAACTCTCGCTATCGATACACTCAGACACTCCAACTTCGCTATATTCTTATTCTGATTACTTCTACATTATCGCTGTGCATTGAAATTAGATCGCTCGACTTCGATAAATACTTCAATAAGGCTGGAAACTTAATTTCCAAGAAATGACCTTGAAACAAATCGCAGTAGCGATAATGAGGCTTGGTGTTGGTAGGTTGAGTAGGTACTTTCTTTAAAGAGCGCCATTAATTTGTTGATACAGCTGTATACACTTCGATGTCCTAATTATTTCGATGGCGATGATTTCAAAGTGTGTTTCTCATATCGATCGGAAAGTTGATCATATGCTTCGGCGTTGTTTGAAGATAATTATGGGTTCGGATGGCGTATGAAATGACGTATTGTTTAGTAATCGATGACCAATAAAATGGATGTTGAGTTTGGTCAAAAAAATTTCATCCGTTTTGCCAAGTAGAGAGTATGGAAGGATTTTGATTTCATCTGCAATTTGCGGAATTTGGTTTCTTTTTTATGGTAAAGCGACAAGGGAGGAGAGCAGGGTAAGGTTTGATTATTATTTTGAAAGCGCCAGTACAATATTTATGTAGGCAATTATTAGAGCCATTTTAGGAGAAGACATAATGTTTTGAAAGTAGTCAAAGTTGGCAAGTTCGAGAGTACTAAAGCAGTAGCTTTAGCAGGACGTATGTATTTATAATATTTAAAAAGAAAAAAATCAATTTATCGGTCAATTGAGTAATAAATATACACGAGATGATGGTGATATCTTTCGATATAGAAGACAGTAGCACTATCGAGAATTCGAGGAATTTTACGAGGAAATTAATTTTATATGCGTTTTTACCTAAGTTTTCAAATTTATCCAAACATGTGGCGATAAATTCAACGATAAAGACATTTGACATGTTAATTATGATAATAGACTTTCGCAGGCGAAATACCTATATCTTTTAAAAGAAACGTGCTTTCGCGTCGTATTGCAGCGATTATAGACAAAAATCAAGAAACCAGCCGGTTTAGCATCATATTAAACACAATATAAAAACATAATTTCTGAAATTCAATCCCATCATGGTTGATCTTGTATGGTATAAGAATCTCCCTCTTTATCACGACAAGACAGTTGTATGCAGTTTACACACGCATTTTTGCATCGAGTATGTATCATAAGTGTATATGGGGATTGAATCGTGTGTGTGTGTGTGTGTTTTTTATAAACACGAGTTAATATTCGAAATGCGAACCTGTTAGTCTAGTCTTTTGATGTTGGGCATTAGTACCTCTACCTATACCTATACCAGAGAAGTCGGCTAATTTACATTATGAAGCAGACTTTTTTTTTTTCTATCGCCCTTTACCGACATCCACATCTTTAAACTATGATCTCAGCGATTAATTTCACTTTTTAATTATGAATGTTGTTCTCCCAAGTGTAATTCCATGACCGGGTACTAGTATATCAGAGAAAGTATCGGCATCGATTAGGTTTTTTTTTTTTTTTTTTTAAGTCAAATACGCACTAGACTTTTTGATGAATCGCATTAACGGACCTTTAACTTTCCGTTGTGTTTAAAGAATTCCGTAAGTATAACGGTTTTATGTTTACACGTATGTGGAATTTCAATTAGGGAGGATTTTTTGATAGTGAAAGTGACACTGACGCGACGAGGGTGTCGATAAGTATGCGGTTTACCTACTTTTAAATTTGTAAACGATGGGTTCTAGGATGCTGCATAGTTAGTATAGTATTTTTTTAGAAACAGCATAACAGCCTATTCCGGGTAAGAAGGGGTGAATGGGGCCCTGGTTGGAATTTTCAAACTATCCCTATGGTCTGAAAACTCGCTGGTAAAAATTTTGCCTACCTAGATCACCCCTACACTTTGATATCGCTCTAAATGTGTACCAAATACGAATTTAGTTGGTGAATTTTTATATTCTACAATTTTCAACCGAATTTTTTCGAACTTGCAAGAACAATGGATCATATCAAGGGTCATATTTAGAAATTTTTTCGAATTTTTTCAATCATCTTTTCATCACGAAACACTCGTTTCTTAATTTTGAAACCAAAAATATATATGTTATTACAGATGTGGAACAACAAAAAAAATATTTATTATGTAGTAGACCTATCTATATTCAGATTTTTTTTTTTGGTCGTGGGAGACCTCTGAAAAGTGTGAAAATCCATCTTTTTTATTCATTTTATCAGCTTAAAATTGTAATTTACTCCGATCTGGACACTCTGCGTTCATTTTACTAAAATTTTTCAAAAGTAGTTCGTGTGTTAAATTGTGAAAACCTCAGTCTACCAGTGGTTAAAATTTTTCAAAAAAATCAAACGAAAATTGAAAAATTTTAAATTTATGAAAAATTATTGTTTAAAGTGTCGAAGTAGGGGCTTTGGTTAGAAATCATTAACGAATTTCTATCTTGAACGGGGGGGGGGGGGGGGGGGGGGTTCAAAAAAGTTTTCGACTTGGGGGAATGAAAAGCTGTTTTTTTTTTTTCAAAAAAGCTGTTTTTTTTTTTTCAAAAATGGCTCTACTGTAGGACCATAGTCTCCTTAGACTGCTTTAATTGGAAGGAGAGAAGTGAAGGTTTGCCCTTTGGTGATGTTAAGAAACATGTAATCCTCGCATAATCCTCGCCTCTTTTTCCTCTTCTCGTTAAGCTAGAATGCTGAAATTCAGTATTAAGATTTAGTAAATTCCCCCCTCCCCCCTTTATCTCAAAAATTTAGGATTGAAATCGGCCCAAAAAAAAAGATATTTGTATACCTCGAATTTCTCACCTCTTACTCATTTATAGTTCCAAAAATGTAGTTTTTAGCTGGGTTAGGTTCAATTTTGACCGTTTTTAGAATTACTTTCTCGCATATTTTTCTCTCAAAGTAAGCTAAGAGGTTGAAATTCGCCTTGCAATGGTCGCAGATCGGAATTTCGAAAATTCAAACTTTTCAGCACTCTGGGAGTCCTTTGCAGCGCTGAAGAAGCATTATTTTGGGTGCCGTTTTTCCGGAACTTTCCAAATTAAACGGAAGGATTTAAATTGAAGAATTTCTTCCATCACCACAAATGTTGACTATTCAGTTCACGTAATTCGAAGATCCAATATTTCACTACAAAAGGCTGAAAAAATATCTCCATGTGGTGTTTTTTCAGCCTGATTTTCATCAAATAAAAACTGCCCATTCGTGAAATACAAAAAGAACCACTTTTTCGAAACTGTGCGAGGGGGTGCAATGGGACTGAAAAGTTGAAACCGCCAAGAGATACATGTAACACTTTTACTAAATGTACATACCAAATTTGAGACCTGTAGCTTAATTAGGAGGGAAGATATCAGAAAAATGGTCTTTTTTCAAGGTCACAAAGAGGAAAAATACCAATATCTATCCCCCTAATTGACCAGGCAAACTGATTTTTGAGTATGTTATGCAACTGTAATTTTCTATCGAAAAATCATTGCGTTGCTTTTTGAGCCTGATTTTCCTAAAGTAAAGCAGATGCGGAAATTGTCCATTCATGGAATAAAAAAAAAGCGTCCTGGGATGATTTTTCTTTTAGTCGTGGTAGGTGTACAAGTAGATATTGAAATGAATATCTGAAACCCTGAAAAAGCACATTTCGGAAATCTACGAAATCTACCTACTAAATTTCTCCTTCCTGGCTAAATTATTAGGGGAAATATACGTGAGACCAACTCGAAAAATAAGAAAACCCTGCCAGAAAATCACTTTTTCAGTGCTGTAAGGAGGGGGGGGGGGTACAAGAGTGCTTAAAAGTTGAAACCCCCAAAAGGCACGTATAGAGGGCCCATGCTTTATTTCAACTTCCTAGCTACATATTTCGAGGGACGATAGACATAAGACAAACTCCAAAAGTAAGAAAAAACTACCAAAAAATTCTTTTTTTGGGGCTATGAGCGAGTGCAATGGGTCTGAAAAGTCGGATCTCCAAAAAGCACATCTATGGCTTCTACTAAGTCTACATAACAGATTTCAACTTCCTAGTTTAATTTGTAGGGTTGATAGGGAAGGCAATGCTTTTTTTTCAAGGTCAAAAAGGGGAAAATCTCCCCTCCTAAGTGGCCTAGAAGTTTGATTTTTGGATATGTTATACAAATTTTGATTTTGTATTAAGTGGCACAAAAAGGAACAATTTTTGTGATTTTTGCCCTCAGCAGCCCCCCCCCCCCCCATATTTGGACATGACTGAATTTTGAGCCGAGGACATCCCCACTCAAAAAAATAAAAATCTGCCATCATACCAAGCCTGCTGCCCAAATTTGGCCGATTTTGGTCGATATCGAACTGAGCGAATAGTTTTTAGTTTCGACGAAAAAGATTAAAAAAATAACGAAAAATAAAAAGGAATAAATATCTGAAATGGCTAATGATGATTTCAACGGTCTTCTAGCACCCCGAAACGAATTTCTTTGATATTTCCCTCCCCCTCCCCCGTCCACCCCAATCCGTCATAGGTGAATAGTTTGTAAAAGCCTGGCACAAAAAAATCAGGCTAATAAATATTTACCATTGCTGAAAATGGTCTCAATGGTCTTCTAAGATTCAAATATGGATTTTAATGATATTCACCTTCCCTCCCCCCATTGGTCGTGGCTCGATAGTCTATGTTAGCTTGGTTTTTATTGACGAATGACATAAAAAATCAGGCTAAAATCTTCAAACTTGGATTTTTTTACTTTCGCTCATAGATCACCTTCAAATTGAACCAGGTAGTTAAAATTTGGTTTGTAGATTTAGTTGTGATTCTAGATGTGCCTTTATATGGTTTTATCTTTTCATCCCCACTACACCCTTTTATAGCCCTAATAAAAATGTAATTATTTACCAGGTTTTTCTTGTAAAGTATACGAAGGCGTACATGACTTTTTTTATTTCTCTACCAATTCGTTTGATAATTTTTCCCTCTACCTGTCCCTCATCCTTGGACTTTTCCAATTAAACTGAACACCAACCTACGGTGGGTGGGGAGGGGGAGGGGTCAACGAAATCCATTTTCGGATTCTAGAAGACCACCGAGAGCATTTTTGACTATGTCACGTTTCATGGCTCCAAGAAATCTCTATTCCGAGTCATTTTCAAACTTGTTCGGGTTCATCATCTAGAAAACTTGTGTTGTGCTTCTTGATAAAGGAAGCGAATTCGTTTGCAAATGCTCAACAAGGTGAAATTACTAATTTAATGTGGCGCCACATTTACCTAAAAATCATCATCTATGTCCTAGGTAGGTATAATTCGCACGTTTCGTGGTATGAAATCGACACTTAATACATTACAAATCGATATATTTACACGTAGGCAGGCACATATGTTGAAAAAAAAAACCACTAATGCTGTCACGCTTCGCTTATAGACAGTGTGGTGGTGGGGGAGGGGGGGTGTAATGTTCGAACCAGCGCATCATACGTATGTACGTATTTTGCCTATATTTTTAGTACGTCCAAGAAGAGATCTACTTATGAGCGAGATGGTATGGCATGACGACGGCGTCAATGGTAGGAAAATTAACACAATGAGCTATGACTTTACAAATATGTTCACATACAGAAATTTTCTAAGCCGAGAATTATTCGGCATCGCTCACGCTAAATAGCGAATTATAATGTCGTGAAAAAAAAACCTACGTTATAATGATTTTCGTCATGCCATCAGCAGGCCAACAAACAGATATGCGAATAGTACCTCCACCTACCTACCTACCTACCTACCTGCCTATAGTATTTCCCTGTAGCTGCGTGATTCTAGTTGCATAATGGTTTATTGTTGTTAACAATTAAAACAACAAGCGCATCTAGCTTGAAAAAAAAAATAAAGTAAAAAAAAATGTGTTACCGTGATATGCGTATAAGTATCAATATATATATGTACTCGAATAGTCATTTTTATTGTTTTTTATGCATGTATAGTTTATACCTAAATGTGTAGGTATTTTTGCTTGATTTTTTTTTTCTTCAGGGGGTTTTACTCGTTCTGTGTGCGTATCTGTTTGTAAGCCTCTTCTTTATTTGTCTTATTCTGCGTGGCAAATATACATATAATCGAAATAAGTACAGTTTTATGGTTATACACATAACCATGTGAAAAAGTCGTAAAGAGACATTTTCACCTACTTTTGAATGTTTGTATGTGGTAGGTTGAGTTAAGCTGTACATGTATAGTTAGATATAGTTTTTGCCTTATGCGCCGGCCGTGTCGCGTCGTCGATGTTTTTTTTTTTTTTATTATCATTATTATTATTATTATCATTTTATTTTATTTTTTTTTATTTCAAATACTTATATATACTTATTGTACGTGCGCGTATCAAATGTTGGCCTTTTTTTTTTTTATTCGTTTACAAATGTAAATACGGAAATATTAGACCATTGTGCTGTGTAATTCGCTTTCACGCAACCTGTGGCGTGATAATGAGTGCTGCTGCTGGAATTGACCTAGAAATTTTATTCGCCTTATGGGTGGTTATGGTGAGAATATCGGATGGATTAGTGGCGCGAAAATAGAAGGTTTAATTGGAGCTACTTGTTGTGCGGCGGGATTTTTGCACAATGGCATCGTTAAGTTTGGAGAGCATTTGTGCGTTGAGGTGTGATGATGAGCTGTGCATGTGCTTGTGCTTGTGCCTATGCCATCACTGACTGGCATGGCGTTATTTGTGTCCGAATATGTAAGAGAAGAGAATAGCTATACTGTAGTAGAGTGGAGGAGTGAGAAGTGTGTAGAGCGTAGATATGATTTTGTGTTGTGTGTTTTTTTTTTTTTTCATTTTATTGTTATAGAATAGATGCAGATACTACGTAGTAGAATTTAGTATGTTGAATGGGTTTTGAATGAGAAAAGGAAAGAATATTTTTCGAAATGTGAGAAAAATGAGTAAATTATCGAAATATAATAATGAAATGAGTATCTGCCGACCTACCTTGTTATTTACGTGTAGAACATTATATATATGCAGTTGAACGTACGATTGTGTTGCTCATTGGTGCAGGTGTTAGGTAGTAGATATGCTAATAATAAGAAGAAAAAAAAGCATCGCAAAGAGATGGTTCTTCAGCCTGATTTTCGTGATATATTGCAATCATGAGAATTGAAAAAAAATCATCGATGATTTTTTCCTAATCAACATAGAGGATAGAAAGGGTTCAATGGGGCTAAAAAGTCAAAAAACTCCAAAAGGCACATCTCGGTTACCTACTTAATGTACATAACTAATTTCAAGTTACTAACCCAATTTAGAGGGGGAATTCTATGAGAAACAAACTCAAAAAATAGGAAAAACCGACCAAGAACCCACATATTTAAGACTGTGAGGGGGTGTAATGAGGTTGAAAAATCGAGACCCTCAAAAGAGGGTCCCTACTAAATGCATATGCCAAATTTTAGCTACCTATCTTGAGTTATGCGAGGAACAAACTCAAACAATCAGAAAAATGAGAAAACATCACCAAAAAACCACATTTCAAGGGCTGCGAGGGGGTGTATTGGAGCTGAAAATTCGGCATCTCAAAAGGCACCTCTAAGGCTCCTACTGAATGTACGTACCAAATGTCAACTTTTTAGCTCATTTTGATGTGGAGACAGGGGAGGAACAGTCCGTTTTCAAGGTCAAAAAGGGGAAAACCCCTTATATCTCTCCTAATTGACCTAGGGGTTTGATTTTTGGATATGTTATACAACTCTTCATTCTCTATCAATTAGCTTAAAAAGGGACAATTTTTGAGTTTTTGACCCCTGAGCACACACCCCCCCTCCAAATTGGGGCATAACTAAATTTTCAATCCAAGATCATCCCCACTCGTATATATCTAATCCGTCGTCAAACTAAGCCGATTGATCGAATTGGAGCGATTTACCAGAAAGACACACGTGAGGACCCTGCTAAATGTACATACCTAATAATTTCAACTTTTTAGCTCAATTTGGAGGGGAGGAATGTGGCGGAAAAACCTAAAAAAATAAGAAAAAACGACCAAAAACCACATATTTGGAGCAGTGAAGGCGTGAAATGGGGCTAAAATATGGAGACCTCCTTCTAGTAAATGCATATACCAAATGTTCGTAAAGTAAAAGAGGTAAGCGAATTGTCCATTCGTGGAATAAAAAAAGAACGTTTTTGGGATGTTTTTTCGTAAACAGAGGTAGGGGCACACGTAGGTATTGAAGTGAATAGCTAAAAACCCCAAAAAGCATATTTACAACCCCTACTAAACGTAAATATCAAATTTCAACCCCTCAGATTAACTTATAAGAGAGATATGTGTGGAACCAATTCTAAAAATATATGAAAAAGTTGGCAAAAAACTCCTTTTTGGAGGCTATGGGCAGGTACAAGGGGCCTAAATTGTAGAAACCATCAAAAGGCATTTTGATGATCCGTATTAAATGTACATGCCAAATTTAAACTCTCTAATTGAATTAGAAAGGGAAATCTGAATGAAATGGGCTTTTTTCAATGTTGAAAAGGGGACACCCCCCCTATTAATTTATGTTTTTTGAAAAGTTTTTTCGCTTTTTCTTGATTAATTAATAGCAATAGTTTCTTCATTTAACGCATGTTTTGTACATTTTATTAATATTTCTACGTCTTTTAAACTGTAAAACGACATTTTAATGCATACCCCATCTTTGAAAAATTCATATTTTTTTGGTTTTCTTCGCGTTTTGAGCTATAAAATAGAATTTTTCGAGATTTTTTTTATCATTTTGCATTTTGAAAGACGGAAATCAATGTTTATTGAAGATCTCAAAGGCAAAAAGTCAGCAATTTTTGAACAGTTTTTTCTTGTTTTTTTTTTTTTTTTTTAATGTCTGTGTACTCGAAAACTACATTTTGAACAGTTTAAGTGAATTTTGGAGTATTTATCATTTTACATGAGATGGACTGACGCAAAATGGTTTTGGTAGCTAAGTCAACCTGTATCGTTATGTATACGTACGAAGGATCCTCTATAGAGAGGAGGGGGGGGGGTGATCTGAATGGTAATCGCACACTAACGTTTCTCCACCTCTGCCTCCGGTTTTACCTCGAAATTTACTTTCGAAGGTTTGTGATTTTTTTGTTCTGTTATTTAAGGGGGAAATTGATATTAGGAGATGAAGTGTAAAATGACCAAAAATGTAAAAAAAAATAGGCCATAATTAAGTCGAGTAAAAGTCGTAAAATTAAGTTTAAACCAACCCACCCAGAATAAGTGAATATACATACTCAATGACCTCGAATTATTAAATATACAGAGATGTCACTGGACTTTTTCATTTTTTAAAATTTTTTATTAAAATTAACCATCATTGAAACGAGTCAATTTGCAAAATAATTTTCTCAATTGGATTCGATCAATCTGAAATCAATTACGATCACCATAGTCGTGACTATCGATATTTTAAATCGTGGCAAAAAATCTTTTAGCAAAATAATCACCCGGTAATTTTTATCATCGATATCAATGATCAGATAAACACGTAAAGATCGCCATCGATCGTATTTAAAATCTCATCGTCTTGGTAACTCTGCCTATGGCAACCGATAGCTATGTAGATGCTCACCATGTATACGATGTACCTCTTTTTAATCTTAAAAACCCATATGTACGAGGAGGGAACACGCGTGAAGAATTAAAGATACCCAGACCTGGGTAAGATATTCATCTTCGTATTCGAAGTGAAAACGGTTCTTTAAATAGGATATTCTCGTAAATCACGATGCGAATACGATGGATACGTAAGTACGTACGTACTTGTAAATTTGCAGATGGCGACGGTGATGGCGTTGGCAAGCGGGCATCGTTCGTTCATCCGCAACAACATGGCCATTGAAAAATTAAAACCTATAAACAACTTTCCTCGCTAATCATAGGTTTTATGGTATCTGCGAAATATTAATTTTGGCAAATTTAATCTCGACTGCACACTGCACTGGTCTACGAGTATAAGTTACTAGTTCATTATTAAGCATACGAATACTAAATCACCATCTTCCTCCGGTTAAAACGATTTCCGTTCGATACAAAGTAGGTCTTTCTAATAGGTAAGTATACTCGAACGACTGAAAACGAAATAGCCCGCGACATTTTCTTTTGCCCGGCAGAAGGAAGCCAACCAAGATTTATCACTTTCTCGACTGCTGAGCCGAGCGACACGACGGACATGGACGAAGAAATTTTTCAAGGTGACAAAATTTTTGGCAAATTTCTTCCTTGTTCCGGTCTTGTCTTCGGTGATACGTTTGTGTGGTGTGTAACCAAGCACGTGAAAATATCCGGCTAATTATTATACGGTACGTCGACGTATATGTTGAAAATTATATACCTATATACTCGTACTCGGTTCTTCGAGCATCGAATACTTCCCAACTCAGTTGCAGTCGATTAACATGATGCGATGTGATATACGTTTACGTGTATACCTTACCTACCTTAGCCTACCTATGTATGCTGCTATAACGTACCGTATACTGAAACGAACTTGATAAGTGTATTGTTTGATGAGGTAAATATTTTAAAAACATCGTGTACTGACAGCAGACCACGCAGAATAAACCGCTAAGAGTCAACTTTCGCTCATTTTCGTACCTTTTACATGTATGTTGAGACGGGTACACACGCACCGTAGGTTTAGGTATGTACCTTGCCTACAATGTTCCACGGTACATGTATATTTTTAATGCTGCTACGAAAATAAATTACATTTATACCTATTGGTATTTTCAAGCGAGGTAGAATTTTTTTTAATGGTGTTAGAAATCCCATTTCGATCACTTTTAGGTGTTAGGCCTGCGTAAAACATGTTCGTTGTTATTTATATTTGTACTCGTTACTTCGGCTTATGAGTTATTGTAACTACTCATTTGGTTAAGTTTGGAACCGAAACAACTCCCAATTCTGGGATTAATTTTAGTGAAGAGGCAGATTTGACGAGGGTAAAGGTATAGGCGAAGATGGGTCAACATTTTTGTAGGCGCTTGAGCTCTCCACTTGGATTCTTATTTCACGAAAGCAGTCATTTCAAAACGCATACGCCTAATTTTATTCCTATTACCTCCTGAACACTTCTAAGCTGTATTTTGACCAAATCGAAACACCTTCAAGTCACGTATAATATGTTGATAAAATTTCCAAGTAGAGTAAATCTTTCGATTTTTGAGTTTTTTCAAAAAATGAAACTGAGCATAATTTTTGCCCAACATCAAAATTGTAGTAGTTATGAGAGGTCGAAGATTTACCAAAATATCCATATTTAAGTAAGGGTGAGGTTGGATCAGGAGGGGAACTAATTCACCGATTCCAAACATTTTTGCTAAGGATACTTACGTTGATTGAGATAGGAACTATACATAATTTGAGCTCCCTCCCCGGACCTCTAAGTGAGGTGATTTTTGATAAAATTATCATTATGAGTACCCACCTCCTTTAGAAGTAACGGGCTCAAATTTTGTGTGGTGCATTTTCCGCTTAAAGTAAATATCTTCAATAAAAAATTGTTGAAATCGGGGATTTCGCACCCTACCCGACCCACCTTCACGCTTATTTAACAAGTGTGAAGATTTTCGTCTGTCTTTGATCTCTTATAATCTCTACAATTTTAATCTGAGGTAAAAAAAAAAAGCATCACGAAAGCGATACTTTTACAACCTGATTTTCTCTATCAGTCAACTTAAAAAGGGGTAATTTTTGCATTTTTGATCCCTCAGCAATCCCTCCCCCAAATTGAGGAGGAGAGTTATGCGAGGAACAAACTCCGAAAAATGAGGAAAATGAGAAAACCTGATCAAAAAACTACATTTCCAGGGCTGTGAGGAAGTGCTATGGATCTGAAAAGCTAGGACCTTCAAAAGGCACATCCAAGACTCGTACCAAATGTACGTAACAAATTTCAACTTCTTAACTCATTTTAGTGAGGAGACAGGGGAGGAACAGCGCTTTTTCAAGGTCAAAAAAGAGAAAAACTCTCATATCTTCCCTCTTAATTGACCTAGGAGGTTGATTTTTGAATATGTTATGCAACTTTAAATTTTCTATCGATTGACTTAAAAAGGAACAATATTTGTGTGTTTGGCCTCTCAGCACCCCCTTTCCCAAAATAGGGCAAAACTGAATTTTAACCCTAGGTCATCCCTGCTCATATATATCTAATCCTCCGTCAAACTGACCCGATTGACCGAATTGGAGCGATTTTGGTCAGTATCGGGCAGAGTAAATGATTTTAATGTTCGGGAAAAAAATAAACAAATAAAAACAATGGGCTTCTAGGACCGAAAAATGGATTTTATTGGTATCCCCCCCCCGCTGTTGGGTGATAGACTGTAATAGCCTGGTTTTCATTGACAATGTGACATAGAAAATCAGGCTAATTACGCATATGTTTTATGCTTAGTTTATTGGGCTCTACAAGATGCGTTCATTTTTTGAAAAAACTCAAAAATTCAAAAAATTGAATGACTTACACGCTACTTGGAAGCTTTGTAAATATACATGACTTGAAAGGCCCAAGTCGACATGGATTAGCATGCTTCGATTTGGTCGAAATACAGCCTAAAGGTGTTTTGGGAGTAAGAGGAAAAATTTTTTGGGAGGTATGCGTTTTGAAATTTCTACTTTTGAAGAATAAGGAACATGCTACCCACCATCTTTATTTTCTAAAAAAATAAATAAGGTCATGGCCTTGGTATTGATGTACTTGGTATGGCCCAAGCGAAACTAGGTCGAAAAAAATTTGCTTAAAACGAAGTGTGAAATCTCCAATGAAGTTCACTCAAGGGCATATTTGACCTCCTTAAATGATATTTCACTATTTTTTTCTCGTACAAGTTATCACTTTTCAAACTTTCTCGTAAACATTGAGATGGAGGGCGCTTCCATATTTGAATTAGTAAATTGATTTATTGGATTTATAATTGATGAATCAGGTATAATGACGAAGATTACACAGGTGTGGAGGAGGAGGACCGTTCTGTTGTTTTCATAGTAAATTTTCTGACCCTTGTTTTCATTACTTACCACTTTTTTACTTCTGCCATAGGGGTAGGAGGGGGAGACGTGAATGCTTTGCTTTTTAAAAATTTTTTTCCCTTTTCTAGGTGTTTTTTGAAGATTTCAAGTTTTTTATTCTCCCCTTCCCCTCATCTTCATGTTTTAATTTCAAAGTTTTTATTTTCACTTTACATTTCA
>FIZR01012333.1:33680-44307 GCA_900060175.1 Ferrisia virgata
TGACGTGATAAAGATAATTTGGAATTAATTATTCGATGGCAGTAAAAAAATTTAACGCTTTTCCCTCGGAAATGAAGTATCTTAAATGAATGTTGTTGAGGTTGTTTAATGATATTCAATAATGAATTGGTAAAGGCCTAATTATTTATTTATTTGTTTTTCTAAAAGGAAATATCTTCAATATCTTTTGAAACGATTATCATTGGTCATTTGGCTATTAAATAAGGAAGAAAATAATACCAGTAGAGTAGACGCATGCAAACGTAATTAGCTGTAGTGTAATTATACCTATTACGTATTCGGTACGTGTATAATTACGTATTACACAGTGCAGTTTTTGAATGCATATTTACTTAGGTACTGGTGAGTAGGTAGGTAATGTACGTACTTCAGTTAGGTTTATTTACTGTTTTATTTACAAAAGTGTAAAAGATATTTTACTAAAATCTAAGGTACTTATATACTGTAGATACAAAGGCACGTTCATTTACCACATCATATTATACATGATGGTTAATTGGATGAAAATTATCGCTCGTATGCGGTACATTACAAGCTATTGCTATGTACATATTATCTACCTGACTACCTTCTACCTATACCTATCGGCTCTCATTTTAACGCTTTCGATTCGCCATCAGCTCCTCCTCATCTCTCCTCAGCCTTGCTCGTTCATCTTTTTCTGTCTATCACACATGTGCGAATTATGTGTATTAGCTGAACGTTGTCACGGATGATAATTGATGTAGTATGTACATCATTGTACATGTATCTCTCTACCTCTACCTACATATTGGAAATTTGATCGGGTCACGTGCCTCATCCTTACATTCGTATACCTTTACCTACCTATAATACTCGGCGCAGCAAAGAATTTTTACGGATCATTGATACATAATTTGTTTGTCGGACTCGGATCGATCGTGGATTACACGCAGGAAATTGTAACGCGAGTATTGATAGAGAGATACGTTAATCGTAGTCTTAGTCGTCGTGAAGCGACCCGATACGAATTTAATCAAATAAAACCATATATCATCCATCTATATGTGTCTATATAGTCTAACTGTCTGCACAATGCTGTATATATATATATATATATATATATATATATATACATATTGATGAAAATGCCCAACCTACTATCTTATATACATGTGTGATGATGATTTGAAGACCAAAGGTCACTTGCAGATACGTTTGGGTTCATATAGATCCGTGTTTTGTACCCTTTTTTTTTTTTTTTTTACAACTTTCACTACCGTAATATGAGAGAATATGGACAGTTTTATTGAGTGATTGTATAGCTACATGGGTACTGTAAACATGATCATTAGGATGATTTAAATGTGTAGTTACGTATGTATCTTGTGCATGTACTTAGCCTAGGTACGTGCTGCACATTTCAAAGTACATATTGTATTAAAGCTTACATTAAAGTATCGATAATTTAATAGGTTGTGGGTAGGTAGCTGGGAAATATGTACCTAGGTACCAGGGTAGACCGAATTTTGCATTTTTTGGAAATCAGCAAACGACGAGGTCGCAATAGTTACGAAATAACTTCAAAATAATGCGATTGAAAGTCAGCTTCTATCTTCATAAATTTGCAAAATTGACTTGAAGTTCTCAAATTTTTAAAAAAATTTTAAAAATCGAAAGAAAACATCTTTTAAAAAAGGAATTATTACACGTATTTTTATCCAAAATTATAATTTTTGGCAAATTGTCACCATTTTGCCTTTTTTCAGGTGTTTTTAAAAAATGTCTTTTTTTGCGTTTTTTCTACAATTTTTTGAAAATCTATGAAGGTAATATTTTTGAGAAACGTTCTATTGAAATGGATGTTGAACATTACCCTCCCCCATCCCCTCCACTTATTTTTCAGGTGCAATCAAAAATGGTTATTTTTTGCGTTTGTTAAAATAAATGTGCTACAATTCGAAAAAACTTATTTAAAAAAAATGCTATCCAAAGGAACATATTTCATCCATTCACATTTTTTAATACATTTTTTTGAACCATTTATATTCGATTTTTAATCGTATTTTCCGTGTTGTATTGTCAATGAAAACTAGGCTATGACGGACTCTCTACCTGCAAGGGGTGAGGAGGGCAGAAGTACCAATGAAATCTGTTTTGGAGTCCTAGAACACCGTTGAGACCATTTTTGGCCATGTCTGATTTTTATTCCTTTTTATTTTTCTTCTACCCTTAGAAATTAAAAATCGTTCGCTCAGCTCGATATCGATTAAAATCGGTCACATAATGAGCAGTAAACTTGCACGAACGGCGTATTTGATATTTTTAAGTGAGGATGACCTGTGGTTAAAATTCAGTTATACCCAAATTTGGGGGAGGGGATGTTGAGTGGCTAAAATCGCAAAAAAGGTTTCTTATTAAGCTAATCGATAGACAATCCAAAGTGCTATAATGTATTCGAAACTTAGTCTCGTACGTCAATTAGGAGGGGAGGTATGAGGGGTTTTCTCTTTCTTGACCTTAAAAAAGTGCTGTTCCTCCCCATATCTACCCTCAAAATTCAGTAAAAAGTTGAAATTTCGTAGGTACTCTTAGGAGGAGTCATAGATTCGTTTTTTGAGCGGTTCAATTTCTCAGCAGAGACGCACCCTCTCAAAGCTCCAAAAATGTAATTTTTTGTTAGGGTTTTCTTATTTTTTGAGTCTATTTGTCCCACATTTTCCCTCAATTTGAGCTTTAGATATATATTGTAGGAGGGAAAAGAGTTAGCTATTCACTCCAATATCTACCTGTACCCCTACCACTCCGCTCGATACCGGCCAAAATCGCTTCAATTTAGTCAATCGGCTTAATTTCACAGAGGATTATACATGTGTAAGTGAGGATGAACTTGGGTCAAAATTCAGTTATGCTCCAATTTGAGAGAGGAGTTGCTGAGGGGTCTAAAACGAAAAAATCGCTCCTTTTTAAGCCAACTGATAAAGAATCAAAAGTTTTGTAACATATCAAAAAATAAACTTCCTAAATCAATTGGGAGGGGAGATATGGGGATTTTGCCCCTTTTTGAAACTTGAAACAGAGCTTTTCCTCCCCTATCTTCCCTTCAAATTGGGCTGGAAAATTGAAATTTGGTATGTACATTTGGTTAGGGTCATAGATATGTCTCTTGGAGGTTTCGACTTTTTAGCTCCATTGCACTTCCTCTTAGTCCCAAAAAAGTGGTTTTTTGGTAGGTTGTTCTCATTTTTGAGTTTTTTGAGTTTGATCCTCGCATACCTCCCCTTCAAATTGAGCTAGGGACTTGAATTTAAGTATGTATATTTAGTGGTGGTCGTAGGGGGTCTCGACTTTTCAACCCTATTTCAGCCCTTCATAGTCTCAAAAATGTGGTTTTTTGGTGTTTTTTTCTTATTTTTTGAGTTTGTTTCTCGCATAACTCTCCTCCTTAACCTCCTCCTTCTCCCCCATCCGTTTACAGATTTCCAATAAAAACAAAATTCGGCCTACTTGTAGGTAGGTAGGTGAGTAGTTGGGTATTTGAAAATATGCCTACCTAATGTAATACAGTTTTGTAAAAATACTCTTTTGTTGTGTATTGTTTTTATTAACTTGTCTATTGTGTTTGATATGATTTATGACATCATATTTATTACGTTTTTTTTCATCTATGTACGTCTTTTTTGTACGATTTCGATGTTTTCTCATACCTAATATGTGCTATGTACGTATTGTATGTGTACCTTCTTAATATTACCTATTTACTATGTTTGGTTACGCGTTTATGTACGTATTTGATGATGATGGGAATGAGGCTAACCTACTAGAATCTCTTACCTACATGTACATACTCGTATTCGTGTATCTGTATAGTCTTATGGGAAAATGATTAACAGCTCATCGCATTCGTTATACGCTATATTTTATAATTTTGTCCGATTTTTTTATCTCTTACATTTTTTTTTGTTTTATTTTATATAATGTACATGTGTAACGTACCAGGATCTGTACCTATACCTGATATTCTACCTATTTTTATACAAATTCAACCAACTCCGAATACTATAATACTGAAATATCGTCGAAGCGAGAGTATGTACCATTCATTATTTTAAAAGAAATTACACTCTGGTATTTAATGTATAAGTACTTTTCTACCTACGTACAATGGAGGTCGAGGTGCGAAGAACAGAAACATGTAGTAAAAGTGCCTGGTCATTTGTAGTGACCACTCTATTAATAATAAATCCTATTATATTGGTAAGAGTAGCCAGTGTACTGCAGCGGTTCTGTGTATAGATCGGTCGAATTTATCATGCTGATCAAAATGGTAATTGTACGCTCGCAGGCTCTCTTAGTACTGTATTAATAAAATGGATATAATTAATCCATCAAATTCACTATACCTACAGCCGAAGTATGTGTGTGTGTGAGAGAAAGAGAGATATTATATTCTTAAGTAAAATAATCACGTGTTTTTTTTTTTGTATTGTCACCATGGTCCACGGGTGAAAATGTAATAATCTAAATTTCGAGATATTAATTTGACTTCTGTAGTTAGTGGTGAATATAGTCAATTAAAGCCCAAAGGAAGGCCTACGAGTAGGCTGACCAGTTGAGCTATTGTTTTCTGTGCTAAAACGGCTACTGTACGCGATTTTGTTCATTCTTTCGAGGCAATTTATCTATAGGTAAATATAGGTATTTAAAGAGGATTTTTATAGCTTTTAATTTATTTTCTTTTCGACGCTATGTAGGTACTATCGATGATTTTACGATAAATTTATCACTTAAGTACCGTTTGCTTTTTTATTATTTTCCTTTTGAATTTGAAATGATCGCCTCGTAATTTTCTGAAAACAAACTTTTCTTACTTATATGGATAGATATGATCTCGAGGTGTAAATTAAACCATAAATGTTGACTTTTACTTTTGCTGCGGAATTCAATTTAATTCTCGTGTCGTTTTCATTTTCTAGCTGCCAGCTTGATTGATAAATTCATTGAAAAGTTTTGTGATCTTATTGCAAACTAGATTTTGAAAATGTTGAATTTTATTATCGGTTTTGTGCTCGAGGTGGGGTATTTTCTTACATGTACGTGCAGTACGATTGAGAAAAGAATGGATGTTGGAAAGTTTTTTAAATTATTTCGAAAATTAATTTTTATTCTATTTTTGAAATGGAGTTGATGAATGATTTTAATTTACTTTTTGTCTAGGAAATGGTGAAAATTATTTTTAACTATGCAAGAACTTATACGTATTTTTGTTAAACAGGAGCGTAATTATAAAATTATTACCAAGGTGGCCGTAAAAAGGTTAAAGGTTTCAGTTAATTTGGCAATGACGGAAAAAATTTGAAAATTTAGGTATTCGTAGTTACCCAAAACTGCATTTTCTGAAATGCTAATCATTCAAATGATTAACGGTATTTAGCAGATTCAAGCGTAGCATTTTAGCTGTGTTTTTTATTTTTAATTTGGGAGACCAAGCGATTTTCAGGGCCCTATCTGCCAGTTTTGCTTCAGTTTTCAAAGTTAGAAGAAATATTTTCGTGTAGTCGGGTACATGAATTGTTACGCGTATGTGTATGGTATTGGGTGGCTTTTTCACAATAAATCGTGAGGGTACAGGATTAATTTAGGGTATGTATCTGAAAACCACTTGAGACTCATTTCTTTGTGATCCATACTAAATTTTAGCTCTCCAACTGAATCTGAACTAGGTGCCAGGGGAGGAACAGAGCCGAAAAGCATTGGTTCTTTGGGGCAGTCATGTCCAAATTAAGGGAAACGGGTGTTGAAGTTCGACAATCGCAAAATTTTTTCTTTTTAAGCCAGTCGATAGAGATTCTAAAGTTGTATAATATATCCTAAAATCAATCTTTTACGTTCGTTGAGAGGGGGAGGGGGGAGATATTGCAGTTTTCCTTCTTATTTCCCTTAAAAAGAGACTATTTTAGTCATATCTCCCCTCCTAATTGAACTAAAAGGTTGAAATTGGGCATGTACATTCAGTAACAGTTGTGAATGTGCTTTCTGTGCTTTTCGATTTTTCAACCTCATTGCAACCCTTCGCAGCTCCAAAAAGGTGCCTTTTCACTGGGGGTTTCTTCTTTTTTGATCTTGTTCCGCCCATATCTCCCTTCCTAATTGATCTAGGAAGTTGAAGTTTGATATGAAAGTGTAGTAGGGATTCTAGATGTGTCTTTTTAGAGTTTTAGTTTACCTGTACCCCTATCACTGTCCAAGAAAAATTATCCCAGATCACTCTTTTTTTTATTCCATGAATGCACAATTCGCATGTGCTCTGTATTTTATGAAAAAGACAAAGTGGCTCAAAAAGCATCGCAGTGTCGTACTTTTTTTCTAGATTTGTGAATAGCATTTTGAAGCGTTTGCTTTTATTATGTAAAATTGAGCTTTTATCTCGAAAATTCAACTTTGAGTTTTCGAAATTTTACTCATCAGTTTTGATTCTTCTTTCAATTCTCTGCAAAACCCACGAAAACATATTCATCTTAGGTCTACAGCTTTCCAAAAAATTGTAGTTTTAAAATTGCAATGATGACTCCCCCCCCCCCTACTCATACATACACACACAAACGATTCTATAAGATTAAGGTCACGACAGTGATTCCTTCACTAAGTCATTGAGAGAGAGCCTGGCAAAAAAATTTTGAGCAAAATCAAAATACCCACTCAAATTTAGGTTTGGACCTTCTAGGACCCAGCATATGATTTTGTTAATGCTTCCCTGCGCACCAGCCAAATGTCCGAATGTCTGTAGTAGTCTAGTTTTCTTCGATAATATTACTAAGAAAATCAGAGTAATTAAAAATTGTACAAAAATTGGAAAATTTGAGAAAATAAGGGTAGTGTATTTGTTCGAAGATTTTTTTTTATGCGAATGAATTCAATGATTTGGAATATATTTCTTTTTATCAGTTTTTAAAACTATTTTCAATCGAGTTTGAAAGTTTTTTTAAATCCCTTTTCTTTTCGTTCAGACCCATTCCTTGCCTCTGAAAACCTACTGCATCATATGCAAGATGGATTACGATTCAATTTACGCTTTAAGTGAATCTACCTATTTCTCAATTATGAATTTTATTGTCTGTCCCATCGATTGTTGACCTCGGAACAGTCTGAATTGCATTCATTTTACGAATAATTAGTCTAGATAATTGGATCCTCGTATTCGATTTTAAACCATGCAGGAAGGTATACAGAATTAACGTTCGATTCGAGATCATATGTTTTACCTAATTTTCCAACATAAAAATTGAGAAAAGAAAAAATGAAAAGAGCTAGAATGTAATCATTCAATGGAATAGATTTTAATCTGCTTTTTCATTTAATCCTTACGAGTGAGACAAAAAGGTAGGAAATAAATCGAGCCATTGGTCAGCACCCAATGCATCACATAATACTTACACCAAACAGAGCATTAGAATAAAATTCAAATGACACAACATCTCGGCGTACCTTCTTTGTTGTTTTTAGGTTACTCTATGGTTATTAACACTTTGTTGTAGGTTGTGTTTAGTTCTATTCAAGTGCAAATTGGGTTGCACCGGTGACATAATCGAGTCAACAGATTCCCACTATTATTGTAGAATAGGTGCAGAACCACACGCAGACAGAGGATACTCGACCATCTAATAGGTTTCGTTGCAATTGCACCTCGTTCTATTTTTTTATTTTTCCTTCCCGGTATCCTCATTTGGTAAAGGTATAATTTACCACAAGTCTCGGCGAAGATGAATTTTTCTCCTAAAACCGAGAGTTGATCAGTTTTCAATGCGGCACAGTAGCTGAGTATCTGGAGCTCGCTTTCTATACGTAGTAATACAAAATAAGCCATAATATCCGAAAGTTTTTCCGGGTAAAATATCCAACCATAACGATATTCTGGCTTCGGCGTGTTGAAAATGGATGCAAGTCTTAAGTACCTATATGTTGAGCTCGGCTCGGTTAAATTTCCAAGATAAGATAATGGCGCTGGCAGTAGCGATAAATGATCACAGTAGCAGCGTGCTTAGCTCTAGGTATAGCTTTATAGCGAAAAAACCACCGTGTAACCGAATAACAGAGGAAATGACAATTACCAGCGAACGTGTCTGATGTGCTGGGCTTTACTATAGAAAAGCTAAAAGAAGCATTAAACTGGTCGAATGATTTTTTACACAACAACGAACGATACGAATCGAGAAAGAAAAATTATCTAAATATTATAATCTCTTTAATCACTGTCACTGCAGCGATTCGTTGACCTTGCTTTTCCTGCCTATTGTATCAAGGTTTAGGTTCGGTTTTGGTTTCGGTGCTGCTGTTTGTTGTTGTCTGCGAACCAGCGAGGAAAATCCACTAGATTAAATGAGGATGTGGCCGGAAACGATATAGATATTGTTGCTATTATCGACAGAGATATAGGTAGATTCGTAGATTTTATGCAGCTGCACTAAATTCGTTTCTTGCTGTTGCTCTCTCTCTCGCTCTCTCTCTCACACACACACTGTTTCTCTCGTTCTATACGTAGCGTGGCCGAGTGTATTTGGTGTAATGACTTAATATTACATAGAGAAGTGATCTATCGAGAGCAACTTCCATTTCGTTACCGAAGATATGATTAAAACGTGACGAAAGAATTATCCAATTTTTTTCTTCTTTTTTTTTGTTTCTCTATTTGAACATCTGTGCTACGCGATTTCCAAAGTTTACTTGCTCGGTTATTGATACGTCTTCTTGTTCAATGTGCATAGCTTCGATGCAATATACATCGTATAAATTATGCTCACTTGTACACTAGCTACCTACTAAATACGTGTATGAAAGATAAGACGAAAGAGGACAGGCGCGGACGTGCATAAATTATTCACTTGTTACGTTTCAATTGACCATTATAATTCAGGAAAACTATCGAACGAGTATAATAAGTCAGTGGGTCAATCTTACAAGCGCATATACAGCAGGTAGCCTAGGTACATGTGAGCTTCGTAATGTGTATAATAAACGACTTCGACATTAGTTTGTTGGTTATAAGACGTATGTATCTGCTTTCTTATACATATATGTTGGCTAGCTTCCTTTTTTTTATAACACGTATGTACATATTTCTACGTTTAATGAAATTAAATGCTCGTCGTCTCACGCGATTCTTATATTCTGAAAGATACACGACTCGTTCATTTGATACGAGTGTTTTAAATTATATTACGAAATTTTTTCGGATAATTTAACCATCATCGGTGTGGTTTGTGCCGATACGTATGTAGCTATACGTAAGTTTATGTAATCTGTCAAAATACTTCGATGTTCTCATATAAATTTTTTCTATTACGGTTATTGATCTTGAAATACATCTACGTACCTTGGCTACTGGTACTCGTAAAATGAACCGTGTGTTAAATGCAGACAAGCGACAGTATAGCTGCTTATACGAAGGTACGAGTACGAAAAGTATGCGAATATTTTATACGATTCGTAGCATTTTTTTTTTTTTATTAATTTTACATCGATGAGTTTACACGTCGCGTCGTCGATACGTATGAAACTTCCTTATATTCATATGGCATTTTTCTCGCCCAGGCTGTAATGATTAAATAATTTCTCATGATCGATACGAATGAATGGTGTGTAAATGATTTTTTAGCTCGATTACTTTGTTGATAAACGAGCCGAATTATCGGTGCAGTCTAACGACCCTTGACGATAGTAAGTGGGTATAAATTATGTGCAAATATGTAAAAAAAAAAAAAAAAAAAACTGTTTCATAATACAGAAAATTCATTTTGACCGTTTTACGTTTGTAGAATTTCATCGTATGTCAAATTCATCAGGCATTAATATGATCTGAAGAAGTAGGTATATGTAAGGATGAATTTTGATCAAATAGACTGTAAATCATGTTGGGTAAAAAAATTTACATAAATGCGTAAAAAATTCAGAAAATTTATCAAAAATTTGAAAAAAAATTTTGAAAATCATGGAAAATTTAATAAAAAATTGACCAAAATGGTATTTTTTTTTTTAATTTTCATCCTGTGCGTTTATAATTGCTAAGATTTTTACGCCCAGTGTTTAAAAGGGGTCAGAAAGGTCGGGACTTGAATTTGGTGTTGGAGGTAAAGTCCTTTTGTTAAGAAGATTTTTTGCATGACCATGGAGGAATCTGGAATGGAGTGGGTGTTTTCTGACATGTTTAAGATTTGTCTTTTTTGTTCCAAGTTGTGGCAGAGGAACAGGAGGTGTTGGGTGGTGATGGGCTCGGAGTTGCAAAATTGACACATAGGTTTGGGCGCTGTTTTCAGTTTTGAGGTCCCATTGATTTTGCCAGTTGGCAAACTGAGTTTGGTAAAGAATATTTTTGATATCATTTGGGTTCTGAAAGGTTAGTGTGATGTAAATCTCTGCCAATTTTGCCAATTTGTCTACTTCTTCATTTCTTTCGAAACCTACATGACTAGGAATATATATGAATTTCGTAGTTTTTTTTGGTGAAAGTTGGATGTTTAATACGATTTCGTGTATATTTTGGATTATTTGAGAGTCACAGAATTTATTTTGAATTGCTGATAGGAAAAATAGGGAGTCAGTTAAAATGAGGAATTTTTTATGACGAGAGTTTGTTTCAAATATTGTTTTC